>JAAEAF010009991.1:0-32651 GCA_011037195.1 Triatoma infestans
TGGGTTAGCTCGAGTATTGATGGGTTATATTGTCAATACTGATATTGACAATATTATTGACCGTGTAGAGGCCGCTTTACATGCTACATGGGAATCTATGATTTATTTATTTATTTATACGGGTATAAATGATTGAAAAGAAATAGTAAAATAAAGCAATACTTTAAAATAGATAATTTCATGAATTAGAAAAAAATAAAAAAATATTTGCATTTATTTTCATTCAGATTTGTTCAGTGATCAATATTTAATTACTATGTTGATTACTTGTAATTATTTCATTTATTATAAATCAGTTGCCATTATTTCAAACCAACCTTTCCCTTTAATTAATGTTCCACATTGAGCCATATTTGTTCGTGCTAGTCACCATGTGAAGAGCAAAATTATAGTAGCTCATCTGAATTTCATTAAGATAACGTTTGAATTATTATTTTATACTATATTTGTGTATATATTAAATGTTATATTGTGGTTACCTTTTAACAGATTGAATGTAAATCACTGGTATTTTCACGCTAGTCTGCTCTTAATATGTCATTATGGTTTATTTATTTCTAATGTGCATTATGTTTATTTATTTCTGAAAAAAATTTTTTTAAAAATAACATTATCTAATAATAATTATTGTCATTTAAAAATCCGTAATGGTTATGTGTGGCCCATTTTTGTTCCAAATTAACGTAGCAACATTTGCCAATTATTGGACGGCAAACTTCTTTTACTCTTTAGACAGAAAATAGTTAAAGTGTCCAATTCAATCTCACTAATTCCAATTTTAGTACCTATTAACCTAAATATCAGACATAAGTATTTAATAAAAAATAGTTTGAATTTTTACCTACTGGCTATAAAAACACAAAAATACTTTCCATTAAATGCTCTTAACTTATAATGTTTGCATTTTGACAAGTTTCAACCTAAAATTCACTCATCCAACCTGTATGGTTTTCATACTTCCATTAATCTACCGGTAATTTGCTATAATATCTCTGAAATTGAAAGTTATGTTTCTGACTATTAAAAACGACGATTTGAAAAATTTCGTTTTCAAATCTGTTCAGATATAAAACAAAGACACAGTGAGGCATAACATTTAAAGTGGACTTGAAAAGTTTGCTAGCCTAAGAAGAAGAAACCTTTGTCACAACGTATGTGTCGAAAACTACAGTTGGATGGATTCTAAAGAAATTTTGTCTTTGTTACGAAAGTGTAGGAAATGTTTCCCTAATCAGCAAATTGTTATTTGTGGCCAAATTTTGGATCCAAATAAACGCAGCAAAATTGACCAATTGGAAGGGAACTTCTTTTACTTCTTGCTTAGAAAAGAGTTGTATCAAATTGATCCCATTAACTCTCCAATTTAAATCAATGTTACAAGGATTGAGAGTGGGGATTACAGGTTTACTAAGAGATCTACTGGTACCTAAGTTGGGTAATCAGAAATGAAAGCATTATGATATTTTCGGATCATCAATGTGGCAAATTTGAAATACAGTAATCCCTCGACATTCGCGGTTTTGAGATTCGTGAGTTTCGGTTATTCGCGAATTGATAAATGTGTCTGTTTTTCCTGCATTCGAATTTCGCGAATTCGTAAAGGAAATCTCAAAATTTATGGTTCAAAAAACTTGTAACGTTTTGTACATATATTATTTTTCCTAATCTGTTTTTGACTGACCTGTTTATACCTGCTAGTTTTGATCATTTTAACATATAATAAACACAAACAAAATTTTTTCAATTTTATTCATACTATTTTTGAGTTGTTTCCTTCAAAGATCAACGCCCGCCGCATAAAGAATACGACATGTGATATAATAAGATATAGCACGTGTGAAGTAAACATAGTTAAAAGTTTAAACATATAAATTTTTAGTCAGTTTTTAACTCGCTGTTAGGTTCGCTTATTATTATTATTTTTGAAATATTTTTTATTATTATGTATTTATTTATTAAATAATTAATCATTTATTTAACACAATTTTGTTCACATGTAAAATATACAACTATAAAAATGACTATTTAAAGGTAGTTGTAGTGGAATCGTTTATTGAGATTCCTGAGGTATGTAGTAGATGTCTTGAAGAGGGCGGAAGTTAGTTTAGAGATTTTTGGAAGTTAGTGTACGAATTATTAACACGGAATTTATAAAAATAGACTGTATTTGTACAATAATTTAAACGTGAGTAATGGTAACTATTAACAAGAAATACTTAGAAATAAATAAGAGATAAATAACTAATAATTTAGAATGATTAAAATAAATGAACTAAGATGCACAACTAAGGAAATAAGTATAAATAAAACCTGTATAGGAACTGCTGCTCGTATAATGATCTTGAAGACGTACTGAAGTATAATCATCCCCTCTTCCAATGGGGCGAAGTTTATATTAGTGTTAGCAACACTCACACCAAGACATCTGTCCTAGTGTGCGACCTTGTACGACCTTGGTTAGTTCGGTGACCAGCGATTTAGGTCAGTGGCCAGCTTATCGGTGCTTGCTTTGATGTAAAGTATTGACCCTTGGTTTTGTTTGTTTGGCCGCGGCCTTGTCTTGAAGACAGCGGCCGGCTAGGCCACTAGTTATAAATTATTCTTTCTTTTGTTATGTGTTGTGAAGGTTTGACATAGCTATGACCTTGCCATGTCATTACATAGTTTAACTAGTTTTTTTTTACACTCAAGTACATAACCCCCTTTTTATCATTAAATATAGTTCTCAACATTCGCGAATGATTTTGAGAACATAACCCTCGCGAATGTCGAAGGATTACTGTACACGAAACTGAAGGGACCGAAATAGCTTTCGTGTTAAACGATAAAATAGCGGATTGTTTTCGTCGTTCTGATTTCTCTGCCATTGTACACTTAAAAAAATAAGTTTATGTATTATAATTACCAAAAAACAACACCAAATTCACTGATTTTTAACACAAATTCACCGAATTCAAAAACTAACTTAAATGTTTTGACAATGGCGGTGCCTTTACCTACTCATAGACAAGCGGAAACCTAGCAATAGTGGCAGGCATTGTTTATTTTGTTCCGTCTAACGAAAAAAAAAAGTAAGCCAAAAAATCTACGTGACTATATGACTGCGAAAACAGCTATATTTTGTTCGTCCGGGAACTGAAAACTTTTCGTATAAAGCGATATTTGTTTCGTATTAAAAGAAAATAATTTTAGAAATTAGATAGTATTTTGTCGGGACCGCAGTATGATTTCGTGGTTAACCTATTTTTCATGTTAAGCGTTTTCATGTTAAACGTTTTTCACTGTAATTTATTCCAAACTGAGAGATTCATCTTCTAAAATATTTTTTTTATTCATGGGTCCCTGTTAAACTGTTATCAAAATAGATTTTAAAGTTTAAAATCCAAATAAAATATCTCTCTATTCTTTTTCTAAATTTCTCATTATTATTTGAATACGTTCGGTTTATTTAATCGCGATATATTCGATGTGCTGACTTGGACATAATTGTTTTCTAAATTTAAACGTCAGTTTTGTATTCTTTGAAATAATTATTATCACATAATCGTTAATAAAAAAAAATATCTACTTTTAATTGGCAACAGTTTTAATCTATTTATAGAAATATATTTTCTAGTTACATTACCATTTTATGCCAATATTTCATTTTTTGATCTTTTTTTTTCAACATACGTTGTTTCTCACGTCAGTTTTGTTTGATGTTATCCTTTTATGTTATGATTTCCATTGTATACCACTATTTTTTTTTTTTACGAGCATTTAGAATTTTGATTTATAAGTTGTAAATTCGCAATAAACTGAGATTGAAGGTTGGAATAGAAACTGATTTCTAATTTTAACATTGACATAGTTAAATTCTCAAATCACTTCGGTTATTTATTTGTCTGCAGAAGATCCTAAATTTAACTATTTACAAAGAAGGTTGGTTTTTCTTTTTTTTTAGCTCAATTTAGATTAAATTGATGGGACAATAGTTGCCGAGTTTCACAGAATCTGTTTTAAGATAAATTCAATAAAGTTATGGTATGCAAATTACTGAAAGTTTCTAAAAAGTAAATAAAAGAGATATTTAAGATTCATATTTCCTTCTTAAGTTTTTAGTTATTAAGTTTCAGATTCCTTTAAGGCCAATTGTAAAGCAATTTCTTAGGTATTTGTATCTGCTTGGACAGCCAGGCTACGTTGAAGGCGCTTAGCTCATGTGTCTTCACTTCCAGATCCGTGTTGGAATGTTCTAAAAGACTGGAAGATCTTTCTTCATTGAAGGATGTGCTTCTGGTCCGGGTTCCAGGTCATATGGGAACCTTCGGGAATGAGGAGCTGGATAGGTTTGCCAAATTAGGCGCCTCTCTCCCTTTCATTGGTCCTGAGCCTGCTGTTGGTATGTCTTTTGGCACATGTTTATCAGGCTTCCAGACGTGGATGACTTCACAGCACTCATCCTTATGGATTGTGGGTTGTCGGCAGTCTAAGATGCTCATTGGGAGTCCGGACGGAGCTTTGAGTAGCGGGATCCGATATCTTTCACGGACCTCTCTCTCAGGCTTCTGGTTGGCTTCCTCTCTGGGGATTGTGACTTAAGGAAACATCTCATACAATGGGACTCATGCCTGACCCCTTTCATAGAGTTTGTGAGGCGGAGGAGGAAACACCCATGCATCTGATGACGGATTGTTTATGCTGTGATGAGATTAGGTTTAGGACCTTCGGCCGGAATAGGATATCGGTAGAGGATCTTAAGCTATGTCCTTTAAAGGTTTTGGTCCGATTTGTTCGGACTGTGGTGAAACTTAGATGGGTAAAACCTGGGCCTGGACTTTTGTTCCAGACCGAGTAGTTGTTATTCTTTAGGGGTAGCTATATGGGCCCAGGGAGGCTTTGGATAGCGTAGAGTTTTGCCCTCCCCTTCCTTGAATAATAACAATAATAAAGCAATTTCTTTTACTTCCTGCTCAGAAAAGTGTTGTGTCAAATTAGTCCCAACAACTCTAATTGAACCGAGTTAAAGATTTGGGAGAGGGGATCAGCAATGAGGAATCTTCAGGCCTCAGATAGCCGATACAATCCAGTTTTGATCTCTTGACGGTAAAAAATCATTTTTAGTTACTTTATATTAGGGCTGCCAACTGGGAAATCCAAAAAAAGAGGAAATTTTTAAAAAATATTTAATTTTGATTGTGCCTTGATTTTATCTGCCATCAGATAAAACTGATAAAAACAAGCGTTATTTGGGACAATGATTGCATTATATTTTCTATAAATATGGAGCGATAATATTATCTGCGATAGGTACATTTAGGTTTTGTCTTTACAGATGAAATTCGCTTAGCTACTTTCGAATAATCAAACATTTTTGTTAAAAACTTTGTTCATGCAAGCTTCAGAGTTAAAACTAAAATGGTGTTTTAAATGTGTTAAATATGTGAAATTGAAGTTCCTTCAACAGCTGATACTATGTAATCCAGAGGTAAATATTTTTTAGTAAAAATAATCACATATACTGACGTATGACAAACCGTGCATATTGCCTCCGATTTTTAATCTGGTAATGGTTTAAAACATTTAAATTTTGTTAATAATTCTTCAGTAAACAAACACTCCCGTTTACTCATTTCAAAGTAAAATTTAAAAAAAAAATCAAAGAAATTTACTCGAATTTATAATATATTGCTATTCTATAACTTGGAACTAACTTACTTTTTTATATACACATCAGATTAACGTTTGTTACTGCAATTTACAGAGGAATTGGATGAGAACAGGGTCACAAAAACTATAAACATTACCGGAGCGGCGGCTGGAAGCCAACTAGACAATGAATCATGTAACAATAAAAAAATACGTCATTATATGTGTACTGATAAATAAGTGGGGATAGTAAAACAAGACGAATGAAATTATTGACGATCGCGCCAATTTCGTCTTTATTTCTAAGCGCACCGGAGTTTTTGTATAACAAAATATTTCAAAGTCGGCTGAATAAAAAAAGAGAACATTTTGAGCATATTTGATAAAATGAAGTGAACAAAAGAATTTTGTTAAAAAAGAGAACGTTTTCTTGTAAAGAGAGCTGTTGGAAGCAGTAATTTATATGCCTCTCAGAGCCCTGTCATTTGCCAGAGTCTAATTCAATTTCTTTTTTTTTAATTACTTTTATTATATCCTATAAGATCATTTTGGCTAAATTTTAAACAACCAAAAGAAATTTGAAGAGGTTTTTTTAATTATTTGTTGCGTAAATAAAAATAAATAAAATAAAATCATTATTTTTATAGCTGAAAATGAAACTGTGGTTGAATTGTGTTATGTTAATTTTTTTAAATTTCTAAAATAATTTCCTGGTTATCCGGAAATTTAAACACTATCGATTATTTCCTGTTTCTTTTTGTCGGTTTTTTTTGTATTTTAAGATAGATAAATGAATTAGAAATAGTTAACAGAATTTCATTTAAACATTTTTTGAAGAATATATGTTGAAAATAATGTATACAAATTTGCAATTCTATGCAACATAAAGTTAAAAATGAATTATTTTTCATAAATCCAATAAGAATTTTCTTGTCAGCCTTTATTGACGTTTAGGATTGAAAATTAATCGCTTGAGGCGCTCGAAGGAAGAAGTTTGGAAAGAAGTTGGGGTAAGTTCCCTTATTTCCGGCCCTGACTCTAACATAACGAGATTAGTAATACTAGATTTCATACAGAAGAAAGTACCCTAAAGATTAACTATACGGTGTGTAAATTAAGTAATTAATGAGACTGATTTTCTAGTGTTCGATCTGGCAACACTGGAGACGCGGCGCTTGCGTGGTAGGGCAAGTAAACATCTGATACACGTCCAGTGCAAATTCGAAAATGCTAGACTTTTTGCACTGTCCGTAGTGACTTTTTTTGTGAGCAAGGTTTTTTTCAGTGCGTTTTAAAAATGAGTGACATCAATTACGAGCAACGTTGTGCTATCAGGTTTTGCTTCAGACTTGGGCACAGTGCAACGGAAACGTTTGAAAAACTATGCCAGGCCTATGGAGACAATGTTTTGTCGAGAGCACAGGTTTTTTTTAGGTTTTAGGTGGTTTAAGTCGTTTGCAGAAGGAAGGGAATCAATTGAAGACGAGCCTCGCAGCGGAAGGCCTTCATCTTCATGAACCGACGAAAATGTTGGCAGAATCCGCGATCTCGTGCGTTCAGATCGTCGTTTGACAGTCCGAATGATCGGCGAAAAGTTGAATTTGACTCACACAACCGTTCATCAAATTTTGACTAATGAATTGGGGATGAGAAAAATTTGTGCAAAAATGGTTCCGAAAAATCTTTCACAAGAGATTTCTATTAATGAGTATTTGGCCAGTAATGACATTCCTGTGGCTCCTCAGCCTCTTCACCCGACTTGAGTCCATGTGACTTTTTTTTGTTCCCCAAATTGAAAAATCACCTCAAGGGACGTCATTTTGGAACATTGGAGAATATTCAAACAGCCGTAACCGATCAACTGAAGTCTATTCCAGTATCCGAGTTCCCAGCACTGCTATGAAGAATGGAAGAATCGTCTTCAGCGTTGTGTGGCTTCCCAAGGTAGTTACTTTGAAGGGGACAATGTTGAATTGTAATTTTATTTGAATAAAAAAAAAAAATCAGTCTCTTTACTTAATTTACACACCTCGTATATCCTCTCTGTGTAATCTGTTCCATTGATTTTCGTATTAAATAATAAAAATAAAAATGGATGATCTCAAAAAAAAAAAAAAAAGTGATTTCCAGCAACAGTATATTTTACGTCTACATCGTTCAGAAGAAAAGAGTTTGACATGACTGAATACCCATTCCCATAACATTTGCGGTGTTTAGAATGGACCGGAGAAATCTCTCCCCTGAATTCTTTATTAATCAGCCTTCCGAGTAGGTGATCATTTATCAAATCTTCTATTTTATTAGAAAAGTCCAGGTGCCATTTTCAAGCTAGGAGGTACAATTTTTCCCAAGTAAAATTTTATATTCTTCCGCATCTGCTACGGAAAATATTGAATCCAAGGAAAGCCACGCCATAGGGGTGAAGTATTCACTGTGTTGAAATCCATGGGACTCAATGATTCAGCTCTTGTATTTGCCACTTCTCAAGCCAATAGTTACCAACTAGACCCAATAAAAGTCGTATTTAAAATTAAAGATATCGTCTTTCAGATTTTTTAAACAGATAGGGGTAAGCTGTCCAATAAATCAACTTTAAAGGAATTAATATAAAAAAAGGACTAAACTAACTAGAAAAAGAATTTCTTTTGCAATTAAGAATTAAACTTAACGAACGCTGATGAAAATTTATAGCTGAAAAGATTAGTCCCAATATATCAGAGGTCATTCTAGAATTATTTCTACGCCGCAGTCAAAAAAACTAGTTAGCTATTCTCAATCTTTAAATGTTTACTACCACAATGTTAGAGGACTTAGGACAAAAATAGACACTCTTAAAATGATTGCTCGCTTGTTACAATATAATGTGATTATTTTTACTGAATCGTGGCTGTGCACGAGTAAATTTACTAGTGAACTTGATTTAAATCATTACTTAATTTACAGGCAACACAGATGTCCAGCAACCAGTGGCAAAAAAAAATCATAGGTGAATGTGTTCTCATTGCTGTGTCTAACAAATTTATTTGCTGAAAATCCTCCATGCTCTAAAAATACAGTTGAACATCTACGTATTCACCTTGGTCGAGAGCTCAGAAAGAAGAAAATAATAGTTGCAACCGCATATCTATCTCAACCATGTCTAACCCAACTTTGTATCGGTATTGCCGAGGAATTTTAACATTGCAAAGATCAATACCCGGGAATGCTGATTACCCGTTTTATCCGGGGGCTTTAACATTCCAGAAGTAAATTGGACTGACATTGTGATAACTTATCAAGTCTTTCCTTTCAACACTTAATAGAAATGTGCAATTTTTTTAAATTTTTCGCAACATAATATATAATTGTAAACAGTAGTGAATAACATCTTAGATTTAATTTTTTCTGATATAGAAGAACTCTCTGTTTGAATTATGTGAAGATCCAATATTGAAATGTGATAAATTCCAGGCCACTGTTAGTTATTATTTAGAGCATATAAAAATTTATTTAATAAGAACGTATGAATAGTATATAATTTTAATAAGGCTGACTTTAATAAATTGAATTTGCTCTGTGCAATGTCTATATTATCACACTGTTTTCTGACAAAACATCCTGATGATTGGCGAACACTCGACCACGGAAAATATCTCTGATGCTTTCCAACTCTGCGAACCCAACCACAACAAAAGATATAAAACAAAATTAGGTTTAACTGTTACTAATTTTTTTTAAATTTAATAAAGTGACATTGAAAATAGATTTGTAACTGGGAGATACCAGTTTGAAGTCAGCGAATTAATTATGTTAACTTTATATTTATTAGAAAAAAAATTGATAACAAAGTATGTGCTACCGTCCCCAAACAAACCTAATATGGTAGCTGAACTTCACTAATTTATTATTTAAAAAAAAAACGAAAAGCGTTCGTAATTACTTAGTGATTATGTTAATCTTAATTAATTTTTCGATTCTGCTGAACGTAATTTTTTAAGCTATTTCTTAAGAATTTAAACAAAATTTATGTTTTTTTTTTGGAATTGGTGATTAAAAAAAATAATAAATAGCGTAGTATTAATCCTAGACTTGCGTCTGATTTTTTTTTGAACGCAATATTGGTTGGGCTTGGTTTTGGTCCTTTCCATCCAGATATATTGCCATCATTAACTTGGCTTTAAGAGTAATTGCTGAGAATGATATAACCCCCTATGGCACTTTCCTTTTATTGCTTTTTTAATTACTTCTGATTCTTTCTTTTTTTCTATAAGGATCATCATTTAATAATTTCTCTTTTTCAAGTGATTTTTAATTATGTTTCTTTATTGCGTGATTTTCGAACAGTTCTAGGTTCGATTCGGGTTCATTATCTTATTTTAAAGAAGTGAAAACAATTTACATTTTCTCTAAAGGCGGAATGAATATTACTTTAATTGCTTCATGATTAGCAAAATCTAAATAGGATTTAGTATGACTAGAAATACTCGTTTTGGATTGTAAAAAGCAGAAAAAAATCAGATAATATTCAAAAGGAGGTGTTTTGCAGGTATGACCCTTCATGTTTGTTGAAGGATTGCAAAAAAATTGTTGGAGAACGTCGTTTCCCTCCTGTCATGTTACATATACTATAAAACAGATCCTGTGTCTAGAAAGACTTTTTCGGAATGCCTAATGCGTAAAATTGCCAACAATAATTGCGAAATTATTACATTTATAAACCCATAAACAAAGAATCATATCTTTGTATTCAACATTATTGAATTTCATTCGTCCTTTTCATTCCATCAAAGCCCATTAGATAGCAATCGTCCACCCCGTACACTGCCAGACTACCCCCCATGATCAGCTGACTTCGTGAGATTCTTAGTAATTGAAAGTTTTCAATCACTGAAGGCTAACTACATCCTGCATGGACTTGCCTGCAGGACGGTGAATAGCTAGCTTAAGTCTTGGATGCTGTGAGGTCATCCACGTCTGAAAGCCTGATAAACATGTGCCAGAAGACACACCAACAGCAGGCTCTGGACCAATGAAAGGGAGAGAGGCGCCTAATTTGGCAAACCTATCCACCTCCTCATTCCCAAAGATTCCCATATGAAAATGGCTACCTTAAAGCTGGAATCTTTGTGAAGACGTGGTTACGTGTCAATTTATTAAATCTGGTGCTTTAAATAATCGTGAATAATCTTGAATAGAGCTAAGTTAGTTCTCGATAGATGAGCAAAGATCCATCCGTTGATATCAGAAAAACTGGCCCTCTGCTTCCTCAGAGTTCCAGATAGTCATCCTTCTATACAGACCTTGATTTATTTATTGGAGTTTTAGAAGGTTTTTAGGAATTCGGTCTGTTCACCCGGTTCGGGTATTGAATGATGATATCATGTGATATTAGTATAATTATATTTATTTCTTGTATTCAGTATATTCTGGCGGTATTAGTTTCTGAATGGGTTTCAAGCAAAGGTGGCATCTTATGAATACACAAACAGTAGCATATTTTTATCGAAGGATGTGTGATATTGGAAAGGTTTGGAAATAAAGAAATGGGGCCGATAAAACAACGATGACAGCATATCATACATTTTATGCTCAATTATATAACAGTAGAAATTGTTATATTAAAAAAGAGAACATAAATTTTATTAGAAATATAATCAAGGTGCAATGGGTTTGAGCCCGCAAGGGGTATCTGTTGCATGCAGTTACTTAGCACAAACTGCCTGGACTTTATACTAAAACATGGCGGCTCGTGACTTGGATATGTGGGGGTTCAACTTTTTTTTTTTTAAATACTTACATTACCTATCATAATTAGTAGCTTGGCTAGTTAAAAATCACGAAGTAAGCCAGGAGCCAGGTAAAAACTTGCATCCCTCTCCTACAATTAAATATGTTAAATTAATAATAAATCTATTAGGGAAGGGATTAGCTCAGTGGATAGTGCATTGGACTCCCACGCGGAGGATTCGGGTTTGAGTACAGCTTTGCTGCCCTTAGGTTTTTCTTCCTAGGAGCCCTTACAGCAAACTGTCCGGTGATGGGCAGTGTTGTTTGTAACGAGAGAACACCATCCGGAGGCCGGCAGTGCACTGAGAAGGCTCGGGCGCCAATGACAATAGATGTTGGCGCACCTTAAATTAAAAAAAATAAATAAAATAAAAATAATAAATCTGTCTCTTTGCACCCAGAGAAGAACTGTGAAAAAAAGACTTGTACCGTTTAAGTTCGAAAATTAAGTGGTTAACTCAACGGAAATTTTTATTATCTAAATAAAGTGTTTCGATTCAAAGGAAATGACAATGAGTTGGCATCTATCTTTGCTAGGTCATTTATCTTAGTGATGTTTTAAGTACCAATACCAACATCAAATTTTTATAAATATAAATATAATATATAAAAATCCACACAATGGCACAGCGCACATCACATCACAAAAAATCTGGTGTGAAACACACAAACTTTCTCTTACTCCAGTTCTCAAAATTATAATTGACAAATTTTATAGTTTCTATAACAAATTTAATGAAATTCGTCGAAAACTGAAAAAAACTGTTCAGTAAAAAGCGCACTTCCGGTTTTACACTTTCTTGAAAACTCAGAATTTTGGCCATCTATTTGTTTCTAATTAATTTTGTTTGGATGATAGTATTGTATAACAACTATGAGAGCACTTTAGAGAATAATATAACCCCACCCCTCCCCTAAAAGTGCCCTTAAATGAATTTTACCAGACAAATGTTTCAAATAAGAGTTATAGATCTTTGTATGTTTAGTTTATGTAAGAAGATTCAAGAAAATCGTCGGAGCAATTTTTGAGAAAATCGCGAAAAAGTAAAAAAATCATTTAGTAAAGTGGTAAAGTAAACGCACTTTCGGTTATCCGATTTTTTTCAAACTCGGAATTTCAACAACATATTTAATTCTTATTAACATTATTTAGATGACAGAATTGTATTGTAAACTGAAATAGCACTTTAGATGAAAACCTAACCCAAACCCTCCTTCAAAACTGCCTTTAAATGAATTTTTCCGGAGAAATGTTTCGAATAGAAATTGTAGATCTTTGTATGTTCAGTTCATATACCAAATTTCAAGAAAATCCATTTTTGAGAAAATTGCAAAAAAGTAAAAAAATCAACTAGTGAAGTGGTACTTCCGGTTGAGGAATTTCGACAGATAACGTAGGGTCAGATCCCATGGTGATACCTAAACGGAATTTCAAGTTTCAACTTTCTACGGTTTTTCGTTTTTGAGCTATGCTGTTCACACACACACACACACACACACAGAGTGAGAGGACATTTGCTAAAAACCAGTTTTTTAACTCCGGGGAAGATCGGGTAAGTTCGTTCGTAAGATCGTAAGTAATGTTCAACGCGCTTATAACCCCCTTTCTTATTTTAAAAAATGTAGTTAGAATATAGACATTTCTATACTAACACAAAGAAATTTTTTATATATACAAAAATATATATATATACTAAATTCTCCAGTGCGACGCCCAACTGTGAACCTCCAACTTCCTACTTTTTTATACATCTCCTGATATACATGCAATTCCCTAAATGTACAATTCACTATACGAACATATTAAAGCAGCTCCTATACTGATATACGTTCCTATTCTTTTATGTGTGATTCTCTGATTTTACTCCTGATTTTTTATTATTATAATATAATCAGGAGGCCAATATATACAATTTTTACTGTGACTTATGTTCCTAACTAATATAAAAATGAAAATATTTTTTTGAAATTGAAATAAGAAAGAATATAAAATAAAAATAAGAAAATTTTGCTACTTTTTTATTTAATTTTTTTTTTTTCAAATAGCTGGGGGTTCAGTAGCGCTATCGCGTTTACCAGTAGCCACCACTGCACTAAAATATATAAAATGGTAATGAGAGGTAAAGGGAAAGGTTGTTGACGCGTTGTGACTGTTGTATGAACTCTGCTGCAAGACTCAACTGTCGGTAGACTCTCTCGTAGCTATTTAAAAAATTTCTCCCACTATGGTCTAAGCTAGAGAGTGATCCTGTCAGATTTTATGTCTCTCTCTCTCTGCTATAGATCCCTCTCTTCGGATCCTATTACAAAGGCAAGAGGGAAGTCTTCAGAGGAAAGAAAGGTGTTAGAAATGTTGAACATTTTCTTTCTAGATGTCCTTTCTAAAAGAATTTAGGATGAGATAAGTGGGGCAAATTCTCCTGGTTTAAACAATTTCATGAAATTCGCCGTTATTTACAGATGTAAACTAATTCCAAGAAGAATAAAAGAAAATAAATCAAATGAAAATTAAAAAAAAGAGGATACTGGTGTTAATTTCCCCTTTTTCCAGAACACAATATGTTTGTTGTAATAAATAAAATGAAATATAAAATAAATAAATAATTAGAACAAGAAAAAAGTAATAATATAAAAAAAAACACTAAGACATAACTCCTGTCAGATGTCAGCCATGCAATTACGGTTTTACTTTAAATAGGATGAAATAAAGACAGTAGCTATTTACCAAATAGAACATGGCTAATTTGCTCGCACAGAATGCCAAAAAAAAAAAAAAAAATTTTTGTTCTGTAATTTTAAAAGAAAGTAATTATTTGTTATTAATAATAATAATAATATACTTTATTATACAATTAGTCATATATACAAAAGAAAGAAAGAAAACAAGTATATACGGCATGGATAAGTTATCCGTCTGCCGGAGGTTGATGTTTAATCAATTACTGTGAAGTCTAATTATAAGAAAGTTGAAAAAAAATTAAAAATTGAAATACTGAACAAGTTGGTAACGATACTGCCAGGCGTGTCGTGCATAATTAAGAAGTGATTGGCAAGATGATGAATTTAGGAGGGATATTAAATGAGATCTGGATAACTTCTTACAGCCAAAATAAAGTAATCTAAGTTCTAAAAGAATAGTACATTCCGCAACGAAGTGAAAGACGTCTTCTTTGGACCGAGAGTTACACAGAGGACATAGATCCACATCTCTTTCTAGGAAAGGACAGTAATTTAAATATAGCAGCTCACACCTTAATTTAAATAACCAACGAAGTTGAGTTAAAGAAAGACCACAATGGTTTGAAGCTGTAAACCTGAAAAACTGAAGAGTGTGATCCAAATCTTTGTACAACAAAAAACGTGTTGAAGATTGGGCGTGCCTCTCAGACTCCTCCATATGCCTAGAATTTATAATGGAGAGAAGACTTTTCATCTGACCTTGCCAAAGTTCCCTATTTTCGAGTGAAAATTCAAATACACAATTATAATTTCGAGCTAAGAAATTCCCCTGAGAAAACCAAGAAGTATTTTTATTAATTATTAGAAGAGCTGTAGTTGTAGAACAAATAACATTATTTGTTATTATTACTAGTGTTTTATTACTTTTTTTATTATTTATTAATAAAACAATTCCTCCTTTCATTATTTTTCAGGAAATCATAAATTTAACAGACTTCTAATAAATTTGAAATCATATTTTCATTTCTGTTAAAAATAAAAACTAATACAAAAAAGAAGAAAATTTTTAAATTTTGAATTTTAGTTATTATTTTAAGGAGCAATAATTTTCTAACATCTAACAAATTGTCTACACATATTTGTTTCTATTAGTGGGTATACATTGTAGATTGAACAAATGTAAATGACATGTGACCGTTAATAATACCAACTTATAACTTATAACCGCAATAATTATTAATGGTGAAAACTTTACAACCAAAAAAATATTTTGGGAGAGTTTTCAATATGGCATAAGTTTAGCAAAGAAAAAAGCACAAGCGCTACTTGATTGGCATAGTGCCAACTAAAAAATTTACATTTCTTTTTGAAAAAAATTTACCACATTTAGTCAAACTTCTTGATATCTTTATTGGAAAGGTGGTATTTCTTACTCTAAAAACAAACTGATTTAGATTAGAACATAGTATTTTTTATTACTTTCTCTTGTTCCTAGTAAGAGGAAGTATTGTAATCGTGCCAGATTTTCGAAATTCATGTTTTGAGGTCCCCTGAATACGAAAAAAAAATGTTTTTAGCGAATGTTCTGTATGTGTGTGTGTGTGTGTGTGTGTGTGTGTGTGTGTGTGAAAAAGTTACAAGAAGTTCAAACTCGGTATCCCGTTTAAGCATTACCTCACGAAAATTTCGGGAAAACCCATCAACCGGAATACATAGTTAACCTTATTGAATGATTTTTTTTCAGTTTGCGTGATTTTCTCGAAAATGGCTCCAGCGATTTCGTATACCATCTATACACATTATAATGGAGGTATTAGGTGGGGAGAATTTGGGTCTGGTTGATGAATGAAGAAGACTGGGTTAACCACTGGCTAACTATATATAATAATAATGAGACACAGTCTGCCTGGACTTTACAATAGAGAATGGTTAAGGTAGAGTGATATGAAAATGACACTGGCGAGATGATGAACTATAGTGAACTATATTGAACTGTATTCTCATGGACTGCACGTCGCTGAATTTATTCAATTTCTTCCACTCCAGTCCGGGAGAGAGATTGGGTTTGTTTCTCTTCTCTTTACTCTCTATTGTGGCTGATCTCTCTTTGGTTGCCGTTAGATCTTCCCCAACATAATGGATATGTTAGGTGGAGAGAATTTGGGTCTGGTTGATGAATTAAGAAGACTGGGTTAACCACTGGTTAAATATGTATAATAATAATAAGACACAGTCTGCCTAGACTTTACAATAGAGAATGGTTAAGGTACAGTGGTATGAAAATGACACTGGCCAGATGATGAACTATAGTGAACTATATTGAACTGTCTTGAACTGTATATCCATTGACTGTCCGTCGCTGTATTTATACAGTTTCTCCCACTCCAGTCCGAGAGAGTGGTTGGGTTCGTTTCTCTTCTCTTTACTCTCTTTGGTTGCTGTTCTCTTTTTGGTTGATGTTACATCTTCCCCAATATAATGGATGTGTTAGGTGGAGAGAATTTGGGTCTGGTTGATGAATTAAGAAGAGTGGATTAACACTGGTTAACTATGTATAATAATAATGAGAAACAGCCTGCCTGGACTTTACAATGTATAATGGTTAAGGTAGAGTGATATGAAAATGACACTGGCTTATTGAACTGTCTTGAACTGTATATCCAATGACTGTCCGTCGCTGTATTTATACAGTTTCTCCCACTCCAGTCCGAGAGAGTGGTTGGGTTTGTTTCTCTTCTCTTTACTCTCTTTGGTTGCTGTTATATTTTCCCCAATATAATGGATGTGTGCGCGCCACTTAAGGCCCCTCGATATACAATTAATATCCCCATACCCCATTTTTATGGCCAGCCCAACAAAACCTTTTAATGTCACAAATTTTAAAGAAAATTTCTTCATTAAATTAGAAGTAAGAGAAAGAAAGTTATGTAAACGGTTCACAGTAATTTTTTAAAATTTAAAATAGAATAAAATTTGTAAATATGTATTGCCCAAGTTTACGAATATTCACAAAGAATTTTGTTTATTTGTTGTGGTGGTTTTTGTTTATATCAAGAGGAGGCTAAACGAATCTTTGAAAAACTAATGGAAAAACAATATTATAATATATAATAATAATATTGATCAACTGAAGTTCATTTTTTTAGTAAATAATAATTTTTTTTTTTTATTATTATTTAAAACAATATTTATTAATAAGATGTAAATTTCTTTGTTCCACTTGAACCGTATAATTGATTTGATCTAAATTGTTTACGTAATTCACAGTTTGTTATAAAACTTCTTTTTTTCATTAAACAATAATATTTTATGATGGTATAGAAAGATGGCTGGAAAGGAGGTGAAATATAGTGGAAGAGCAGCGAGAAGAGTGGGAAGTGAGAAAGATTGCGTCATACTTTTACGACGTCGTCAAAGTTATATTGTCCGACCCTCCACCCTTTTTTTAAAAACATTTAGACCATCACTACCAGTCTCTCTCTCTCTCTCTCTCTCTGACGTCATTGTTACAATTTTCTTTAGTCACGTAAGTGTATCAAACCACAGAGCAGACTGTTTTGTTCATTCCGGCCATAATAACAGTTTCGGTTTGAAGGATAGTGTGGACTTTTCTTACCTATACTGGCTATTTTATTTTTTTAACAAAATAGAAAAAAATGCTACGCGTTCCTTCTCCTTCTTATAAGGGTAACTGATTTATTGTATTATATAAACAATATTTTTATAGAAATTTATTAATTTGCATTATTCATATATGGTTTATTTTATGGCAGATAATTAATAGAAATTATATTTTATCAACTATAAATAAGGAATTTAGTTTTATTTAAAATATGGACTAACCTTAGGTTTATTGAGATTGTTTCATGTCTTGTAACAAATAATAGGTTTACACATTTTTCAATTATAATTTGTTAATGACGGAATAAAAAAATATATTTTATATATTAAACAAAACTATTGATACCATTCATTGTGATCATAGTGGTGTAATAATAACATAAATTATTATATAAATATATCAATTATTTGTCATAAATAAGCTACATAACTGCTGCTAGGTAGTTTTCTTTATTTTGAAATTCACCTAATTATCTTCAAATTCTTCTTTCAAGTGTTCTTCTCTTGCTATACTCTTTCTGTACTTCTTCTTCTAATTTATCTTTCTTATAACTTCTTAAAATCTTTCTTATAGCTTCTTATCTTGCTTTATATTTCTTAAAACTTCTTTGCTAATTTATCTTATCTCTGGCTTTTTCTCTACCACAATTGTTCGTACAAATTTTTTTTCGTTAAACTATTGTATCACGCTATATTGTGATAAGGCCTGTCTGTGTGTGGTTATTATAGCATGGAAAAAAATTGAGAATTCTATATTTAAATGTCAGTTTTTTACTTTCTGGTGGATATCTGTTGCAGAAATAATTAATAAATTAGGGAACCTCAAATTACAATTTGAAAATTGTCATATTTTTTTCATACAAGAAATTGTCACTCCCCCAAACATAAATAGAGAGAGTTAGCAACACAAATTGGGTTAGCACCCATGCAGGTAATCATATTGTAGTTCAGTCGAGCAACGCCAGGAATATTGGACTAACCATAATCGTCACACATACCTCAGAAACTGTCTAAAATGTATTTCTCCAGAAAAGTGTTTTTTCAAATAAAAGTGATACAATTTATATCTGGTGCAGTTAGAGAGCATACCCAAGTTTAATGAAAGAAAGCCCCCCATATTCGAAAACATTCCAAAAGAATCCAAAAACCGATTCCTATAAAGTCTCAATTTTGGCATTTCAAATTTGAAATTCTATTGATACTACAAATATATTTTAATATTATATTGATTGGTAGAATCGTATATTGTACTGAAGTGATATTTTATAGGAACGTTTAACGTTACTACTTTCCAAGAGTAATCAATCGTCTGTTTATAATAGGCATTTATTACGAAGTTTAAAGGAAATTAAAAAATTCAGTATAATCACCCTTCCGGTCAATGGATTTTGAAATATCGAGTTTGAGCTTCCTACAAGTCTTTGTTTTTGAGATATTTCATACATACACACACACACACACACACACATACACACATTCAATCATTCACCTATTCATTCATACATACATATGTGTGAACCACGTATTTACATACTGACCATTCACTAAAATTTATTTTAACAATTAAAAGATTTCAGAATAATATTTCCGATGGAATACCATTTCGAAAACTTTCTCTCGTAGCAGTAAGTCTCCCATCGTGGGCGAAAATTTTTAATTGGATAAAATTAATTTTTGTTTATTAAAATATTTTGCAAAGATAGAGTAGTATTATTTAACTTATCAACTATGTTGACTAATCCATAACTTCATTAAATGTAGACCATTTATTGGTCATTAAATTTCGAAATTAAGAAATTATTTCTGTAAGTGGGATCTGAAGCAGAGAGAGATTTAGACTGAGTAAAAAGAAGGGTAGTAGTTGGTTGCTGATGTATTGTAACTGTCGAATAAACCGTGCTAAAGACTGTCCCTCGTAGGGCTAGCGCAGCTGTATATTTACAGAGTCTCCCACTTTAATCTGGCCTAAGTAGCGAGTGAGATTCTCAATTTTGTGTGTGTCTCTCTTTCTGCTTTAGATCCCTCACTTCGGATCCTATTACATTTCTAAAAGTATCCACTAGTTCTTTTCTTCAAACAAAATCTAAGACAAAGATTCTAGTGGCAAAGTTTTTTCACACTCAGTAGTATTTGTTAGATAATATTTTACACGAGACTAACAATTTGAAGAAGAGCATATATTTTGTTATCTAATTGAGGAAATTTTAAATAACCTATTTTAGAAAAACCTTCATATCGTCCATTTTCAATAGTCATTGCAATAACCAAACTGCAAAAAATTTTAATGTATACATGGTTTCTTCCTATTTATTTACAATTTAAAATAGGCTTTCGACGTCGAATGACAGTAAAAGTAAAGTAATGTCCAATTACCAAATTAAGTGTTGTGGACGGGGATGGAAGCACATACTTTACTATTAACCTTTTTTTTTAAACTGATACAAATTAGCGGAGTTATATGCGGGGCTGAAACTGGTGACTTCGCAAGTTATAAGTCCATAAAAATAACAACTTACATCAAACCGCCACTCGAATGACACATTGTAAATACCCAAGACACAAGGGAGCCACAATAAACTTTTTTAGTCTTAGTGTATCGATTTAATAGCAAATTCCTTTAAACATCTACCTCTAGGGTTCTTTACGAATTCTATGAAGTATATAGTAAGGAACAAGCTTATTTCAGCAGTAAATTATCTTAATCCTTCATGGTACGGCGTTAAAGTTTGGTTAAATATAAATGTGTGGAAGTTATTTCGCGGATAATTTGATTATCTGATTGAATATTAAGAATATACTCTGCGTTTTTTACCACTGATTATAAAACAGAGATTGTGAATATAGACAGTGTAATCCAAAACTGATAATGAATAAAAACTTAAGTTATTTACTTGGAATTAATTTTTATTTTAACCTTCAGTTTTCATATGTATTATTTATTGGAAAAAACAATGATTTTTTGGGGGAATTTAAATATATTAAATATATTCTAGTATTGGTTTTATTCCAAGATGTAGATCCTAGGCTCAAAAATATTTGCTAGATAATTTTGAATGGCCCAGGTAAAAAAGTCTAGTTCCAGAAGCTTCGTGCACATTTGTACCTAATTCAGTACTTGTTATTCTTGGATTAATTTTAGATCTGCTGATCTCACCTTTTTTGATGCAGAAATTTCTATTTTGTTTTCTGTGGATTCTCAAAGGTAAGAAGTGCCTGTTCACCCACCTCATTTCTTAGGTTTATGTAATAGTGTTGATTGCCTTTACATTTTTAAACTTTTCTCTAATTGATCCAATACTATTGTAAACCTTTTACAACAGTAAAAATCCTTCTTACACAACTCTAGAAGTTAGGTGGATATTTAAGTATATATTATATATAACACAAAATCTATTTTGTTGGAAAAAGATTGTATTTAGAGGAATGTGTTGTAAACATCTCTCTAGAAGAAGAAGAAGAAGACGAAGAAGAAACTAATGGTGACAGAAGAAAGACCAACAGATTATCTCTCTTCTGGTTCTGAAAGATGGAGAGATGCGAAGTTTAGTATTGTTGAAGGAGATGAAAATGGCTTTCTGAAATCTAAATCTCCCCCATCTAAAGCTTTGTAAATTCTCTTTCTGTGTATATTGCGGCTAAGCCCATCACTTCTATATTTTTCTCTCTTTATAACTATTATCATCTCAGTGGAAGAAAATTTAGTTTATCCCTCATCATCCAAGACATTCCTTCCAAGTTTATTTTTAATTCAGTCTTTTTTATTTTTCCTTTGTAAACTTTCATTTATAAATAACTAAGTTAAGGGAGGTTTCTTTTAGGTGATTTTTTTTTTTTTTTTTTTTAATTTTGCTGAAGAATAACAAGGAGGACAAAACCAATAATAAAAGAATTCTGACTTAGAAGGATACTCTTATTAAATCTTTTACTCGTTTACTTTTTTCTTTTTTAAGCTTACTTTTAATTAGATCTGGAAGCTTTAGGAGAGTAAAAACTCAATTATGAGTGTTGATGAAATATCATTTACAAGAGCACTTTTTCCATTCGAAATTAATCTTGCTATGCTTTTCCAATTAAATTAATTAATCACTTGAAATAGAGATGATTAGAAAAGTAAAGAAACGTCTTTATTAAAATACTCCATTTAATTTAACCCACTAAACTTGCTTAAGAATTAAAGAGTTGTTTGGGAATTAGAATGTATTCATGTACAAATAAATTTAAATATTTTTGTATGTGCCTGTGAAAAATCTTAAATTTTTATTATGAACTAAATTTATTATTGTTTAGTACATTACATATTATCCCTGATATTATCACAACTTCATTTGAATATATAATTTAGAACCTCCGCCTTCACTTTCTTGTCCAATAGCCAACGGAACTTTTTAACATTATTTTATTTATTTATTTAATTTCCCAAAACTAGTTACAATAATTAACCAATAGTATAAAAATTAAAAGTACTAGATTAAAAAAATCTTTTCCACCAGCTAAATAAAATTAAAACTATTTAAAAATAAACTAAATATTAGATATCGGGGGATAAAAATAAAATGAAAAATAAGTAAACAAATAATATTTATTGAACATATGGTATTTTATCCGTCGTAGCATGCATATTTATATTGTCCCTGACCAGTTTCGGATTTTCATTCAACGTCAAAGTAAATTCACCAAGTACGTGTAGAGAGCTCACTTCAACATAATGTTTCTGTTACACTCAAGCTTGTTGATTGTGTATATGTGGAAAGGTTATCGTTAACCTCCTCACACATATATACAACCAACAAATGTGAGTGTAACAGAAACATTATGTTGAAGTGAACTCTCTACAGGAACTTGGTGAATTTACTTTGACGTTGGATGAAAATCCGAAACCGGTCAGGCACAATATAAATATGCACGCTACGACCGATAAAATACCACAAATAATATTTACATTAATATGTTTTTAACTCTTTTTTATGTTTAGCCTGGGCATATCGCATTGACCGACATGTCTAATGAGACTGTTATTATGTTCCATTAATTTTAATACAAAATTTTTCAGTCAGTTTGATTCAACAATTCATTTATGTATGAGGGGAGTTCAGCTTGCTCATGTAACAAACTCAGATTGCTTTTACACATATAAAGCTCCCAGATGGAGCTGCATATAATAGCATAGACCTTATTATGCCCAAATATAAAACTATCTTGTTTTTTGACGTTCAGTTTTGAGTCGCTGTTTTATAACGGAAATAGCAATACCATTAGTGCTTTGTTTTTCTGGCAGACTGATGTGTAAAGTTTGGAATATTCTTATTTTCTGATTTACTGCCGGTCTTCTTTTTGTAAAAAGATTTACAAAAAATCTTAGTGGGAATGCATTTAGTTTTCCCTCATATTTACTTTAATTTTCTAACTATGAAAATTTTTTTAAGTATTTTCGTAAGAGATTCTGAAAGTCTTTTTACAACAGTATCAGTTTTCCATGATGAAGCACATAATGCCATATCATCCGCAAACAGTGGTGAGCTGTGATCCCTGAGGCACATTTGCGTATAATTTTCTCTTGTCAGACTTGACGTCACTTACATATTGACTTGAAATGTGCGTTCAGTCAAGGTAAGACTGTATTAATTTAATGACATATAAAGGAAAATTCGAAATAATCAGTTTACTAAGCAGGCCTTGATGCCAGACTGTATCAAAGGCCTTTTTGACATCTAGTATTACCGTACGTACGCTTTTTTCGTTGAATTTTTTATTGATATTGTTAACAAGTCTAACTATTTGGTCTGTAATGGAGTTAGTCATGCCTGAAATTAAACTGTTCATTTATGATCATATTATTTTGTTCAAAGTGATGAGAAATTTTTTTTTATATTACTTTTTCTATCAGATCACTGAAGGCAAGGAAGGGCTTAATTGTTCTGTAATTATTTAAGGTTGAATGGTCTTTACCTGTTATAACATTATTAATTATGTATTCATGAAGTCAACTATTGCTTTCATTGGTAGATTTTTTTTTTTTTTAATAATTTGTTATTAATTTTATCGAATCCTGGAGATTTTTTTGTTTTTTAATAGTTTTATTATTTTTTTTAACTGATGAGGAGTAGTTATATAAAGTTATTTCGTGGTTTTGTTTGAAACATTTCTTTAAAAATTTTACTGTTTACTTTATTCGTATGAAAGTTTACTCCCAGTTGTTCATATTGTTGACTTATTTTTTCAAAGTGCTGTTGGGCAGTGGCATTTGTTTTATCAATATTACTGTAAACATACTGATGGTTTACTAAAAGTGGGGGAATGTTTACTGTATTGTTAATACCGTTCAGTCTTTTTCTAGCCGTCCACAAACTACCGGTGTGTGGTTCTAATTTTTATTAGTAACCAACGTAAAAATGCATGCAAAATATTCTTCAATCCATGTTACCACTTTTTTTTTTTGTTGTAGCTATTTCAATTACATAAATACATTTGCTAACCAATTTGAAAAACAAAAATCATATTGGGAAGTGAATTTAAAATAGAAAAGTTAAAACGTTTTTCCTTACTTTTTTGTTCCTGGTAGAAACAAACGATCTATAAATTTTATTAGGGGCCACCAAATCGGTTCTATCCTCCAGAAATGATAGTACAATTTAACTTTTTCTTTATTATCAGAGATATTTTCCGCGAAGCCTGCTTCTTTTTGTGCTCTTTTGTGACCGGTTTCGGACGTCAGCTCATGTTCAGAATGCGTTTGTCAAACAGTGTGATAACACAGACTTGCACGGAGCAAATTCAGTTTACACACTGACTGTCTTTTAAGTGTATTTGTTAAATGCCTTAACTAGGTCAAGAGGGGTAGTGGTGACGGTAAAAGAACACTGAGCGGGAAAAGAACACGTGTTTGGGTCCTTAAATGGGCACATTTTTCTTAAAAATGGAAACACCTGACTCGTGGGGTCTACATTTTAAACTCTGTTGTTGGAGGGGGATTCACTTTACAATTAACAATTAAATAACCATACTATCTTACTATTATAGTTATTTATTTATAACAGCGCAAAATAACATTAGCTGTGAAATAGTCACTGACAAGAAAAGGACAGATTACAAGTTAAGACAGATCAAGACCGTAAGATAGTATAGATCAATAAATAATATTTTGTTAAACAAAATAAAACAAATAAAGAATCAAAGAATTATAATAAGCAGGTTGTTTGATGACATTAAACATATTTCGCATTTCACCCTTCACAATTCACACACGCCATCTACGCACGCATATATACCTAAATATGGGTTCCTTACATGCCTAAATATAACAAATCTAAACTATCCTAAGTACAGATTTTTTTTATAAATATATCATTGAAAAAATTTGAAAAAAATTATATAAGTGTGTTAACTAAGCTTAATGTAACGTACACATTCCGCAGTGACATTATTTTTCTAGACTTGCATACATTATTTACCTATGTACACCTTATACTTTCATTTCTCCTCAACCTGTTGTCTTCAACAGGAAACTCTTCCAAAAATTCATTCTTTACTCTTCAACTTCTCCTTAATCATTCTGGTGACTACCTATGATTCAGTCGTAAACAATAAGGTCGATTGAAAATTCTCCTTTTATTTTTTAAATGGCCTAAGTTCGATTGTACCTGATGCAACATTTGGCTAGCTTTCCTTGCGTTTGCCTCCACAAACTTTCTCCACTGCTTCATCCAACGTCGTTACTATACATATTTAGAACATTTACATTAACCAAAACTTAATAGGTATGTACCTATAAGAAAATTGAGTACTAACAAAATAAATTGTTTAGTACGATGTTTTCACATTATTTAACAAAAATGATATAAAAATTTCGACTCTATTTAATTTATTGTAAAAACATTATTAATCTATTTTGCACATTTACAATGTCGTCGTAAGCTGGTGACAAATCCAAGAATGTTGTTAGATTTTTTTCTTTTTATTTTTTCCTTCTAACAAATGAAAGTGAAATAGCCAAATAAAAGATTATCCTGTTTTTTTTAAGTGATGCCACTTTAGTCTAAACACTAAGTGCCATCAAGAAAACATCAAAAGTCTATGTTGGAAATGTAACAGATAGTAATAAAAATTTAACATTTTTTTACAACACTCCTCTTAGGGAAATATTAAATAAAAAAAGAAAATAAAAATAACACAAAATTCTAAAAATTCAAAAAGACTAAATGTACAGAAATATTAGTTGCTTTTAAATTTTATTTTTTTTTAATTAAACTAAAAATGGCGGCGTATAACTTCATACCTTAGCACGGTTCTGGGTTTAATTCATTATTTAGGCTAGGATTTGTTTCGGGATTCCTGAGGATGAGTCGTTTAACCTAAACGCTCATATCATCTTTTTTAAGCGCCATTAATTTAATATACACTCATTAAAATAATGTACACTTAATAGTAAAATGTAAACTCATCCTGTACTTAAAAAAGTGCACCAAGAGAAAATCGAATAAATCTTTCACAGAGATTTTTTGACTTTTTTAAATCAGATGAAAAACGATTCACAGTCGCTTCTAAATCAATATAGTATTGTTATTTATAGAGTTAAATGTGAACATTTAAATATAATGTAGAAAGAAATTTTAGCTACCGCACTAGTGACATAGTATAACATAAGATCTTAGACTCCGACTAAGGGCTACGAATTAGGCAGCACTTCTTTACATATATCTGTTTATGTATTCCATTTTTTTCCCTGCTCTGAACAAAAAATGCCTCCCAATGAACAAGACTTCTGTTTATATTTAAGATTATTTTATCATATTTTTTTTTTTTTTTTATACAATTTTTCTAATATTTAACATGTAAGGAAATGAGGCATAAATTTGAAGCAATTTATAAATAAATCTAACTCATATAACAGGTGTAAATGTTGGGGAAAAAAAAAATTATATAAACAGTCCTCCGTTTGCTTAAATATCAAGCAAAATATACCTACGAATGATTTGATTTGAAAGCGGCATGTGTTTATTTTAAATGTTCAAATCAGTATTTAGTAATAAGCCTGCAAAATTTACTTTTATGCCCAGGATTAGTGACGTGCAGTATTTTTTTTTTTTTTAATATTAAGTGTATGTTATGTTATACGTTATAAAAATAATTTCTTCAGCATGTAAGAAGTATAATTATGTGATTTGTAAAAAATATAGTGAGTAATATAACATAGATAGCAGCGGATTAGATCATTGTAAACTTCTACAGGCATGTCTTAATGCACAATAATGAAGTAATGAGGCTTGAGTTTGGCATTCATTTTTATTCACAGTATCCTTAAGTAAAATTTGAAGTCGTTGGGAAAACTGAGTTTATTCTCATGCAAGTTAATACCCACTATTTTTAAATCAGATGGAAAGGCTTCATAGTCGATTCTAAATCTATACAGAATTGTTATTTATAAAGTTAAATGTAAACAAGCATGTGTAATGTGAAAAGTGAACTAAATGTGAGTACGAATTCCCAGGTCAACTATAAAATTACTGCAACATGCACATTAGCAATGATCCAATAGAATAAGTTACTCGCGCCAAGTTCTAGAGGATATCTTCAATTTCATATTATAAAAATTTAGTTACTATATCATAAAACTAAGATTTAACCATTTTACTTTTTGTATCCCGGCAAATTTATTTACAAACCTAATTAATTTTGATTCATAAAGAGTGAATGTAAGCCTGTATTAATATATATTTTAGAAATTATAATGAATCTAATAATTCAAAAATGAAGGAGCTTTTTAGACGATCAATATTATTATCAATTTAGTACTACTGCCTTTAGTTTACTATAGAAGTTTAGTTTATACTATATGCTTAATTTACTATATATTTACTATTTTATTTTATATGATATCATTTTTAAAATATTAATTAGAATTAAATATGTTACAAAAATTTCAAATTTGAATTAAATCGGTTGACCAGAAGAAGTGGTACTTTATTATACACTTTTTCAGTATTTTACAATTTTCTCCATCAGCACGCCCAATTTTTCTTTAATACCAACTATTCTCAGAGTTCTATCACTTTTTATGGAACTTTTTTCCGAGATAAATTTATATAGCGCTTTTCCCCACCTAAGCAAACTTTTTGTAAGATTAGATTAAACTTCAGTAAAAATTAGATGAAGTGAATAAACTTGAGCAAGTTCTGATTTTCTAGCATATTTTGAGAAAATTCTAGACTATTTGAGTAAATTCCCAATTTTGAGTGAATAAAACAAGTGAGTATTAAATCGCATGAGAATGAACTAACTTTTTCCGACGACTGAGATTTTATTCAAGAATACTGTGAAAAAAAATAAGTGTCAAACTCAACGAGACATGAGAAACATTTCAGAATTATGTGAGTCTGGGGCTAGGGGCCTCAGATTTCATATTTGTGTCAGTCTTCAACATGAAAGTTCATGTAAAGTTAAACAGTATAATGAACGAAGAAATGTATCCAACTATAAAGAGCTTCTTCGTTTTGATGATGAAAGCATTGATTTTTTGATAGGTGAATTCTTGCCAGGTAGACAAGAAACCGCGGTGGGGATCTACCCCCCCCCCCCAAAGTGGAAATGTTCCTACGTTTTATAGGGGATCCATCGTTCCAAAGCGCTTTTTTCAATGACTTTACTCTCTTTTCAATAACTTCTGGTTGTAGAATACACTCACTCAGGGCATCCACATGATTGACAATTTCCGTTCGTTAACTTTTGCACAAATTCCCAGCTCCAACTCTCCCGGGGGAATTTAGTGAAATATTGGATTTTCTTCAGTATGCATTACTTCTAAATAACCTTTTCCCAAGGGGAAAGCTTAATTTTCTTGTTCCCAGTAGCTTTCATATCCATCATTTTCTTCACTCTTCATTTCATTTGATTAAGTAACTTATTCAAAGCATCTCAATCAATAAGTGCCCATTTATAGCAAAATACTCTTTAGCAATCGGTTGCTTGTTTCTTGGCCTAAACAACACCAGCACCTCTTGATTTATCCATGACAATTTTATTTTCGGATATTAAGTTTAACCCTTGTCAAATTTTTTCTCCGAATGAAATTTCAGTTCTTCACTGAACGACATACTGGTAGTCTGAACTTTGAGTGACACAACTGAACAATTGGTAAAGTAAGTAGGAGGAAGTAAACAATTGAAGATCGTCGTAGCATGTTTGTCTGTCACGTGCTTGTTCAAACATGAAAATATGAGTATATTCTCACATTTGAAAAATTGAGTAATTCCTCAATGAGCAAATGCTCAAAGCTTTTCCAGGATGTTCTCAATGTGATGAGTATTACCCACACCGTCCTGAGAATATTTTTATTCACAGGTTTTTTTTTTTTTTGACAGTGCTTCTATGACTGAGTAAAAAACTTAACAGAATCTGAGTCTGATTCTCCTTTTTTTTATTCACTTGGCCGATTATAAGTTTGAAGAAAATATGTAAAACAATAACTATGCAAATTATAGTCAAATAAAGTCGTATGAGTGTTTCACAGCAGATTTTTTTTTATTAAAAAAAAAAAATTGTTTCTTTCATATTTATACAGTTTTTATTTTAAAATATTTGATTTTATATTATGCAAATACGATGCAAATCTTCGAATTATTTTGATTATCGAATACGTACAAACAGCAGTTTAGTTTTAATACACATCTTAATTTTATAATCAATCACATGTTCTCTTCAATTAACATGTTACTTTTCGGGGCGGGTGTTGGTCTAGTGGTTATGAGCATGGGCTAGTAAGTGGGAAGTCCCCACAGTTCGACTCTCGCATATTACTCCTAAATTTTATATTGGTAACAAAAATGTTAAATAGGTGCAAAAGTAAAGTAGGTGCTTCCGCCCTGTCCACGACACCTAATTATTTGGTAGTTGGACGTTAAGCCCATCAGAAAAAAAAGAAGGTTACTTTTCTAAAGTGACTGTACCTTAAATTCAAAATTAAGATTTACTAGAAAATTGGTTATTGGTGGAGTGTTTTGGAGGAGCTGTGTTAATAGAATGTTCTCTAAAATTATATTTCAGGATACCATAATATTCAGTACCATTTGCTTAAAGGTAAATAAATTTGTGTCATTATGCTATGAATTTAAGATTTATCAATTGGACTTTTCACAATAATGATACAAGAAAGTCAAGTTGTTTCATATAAGATTTCTTTTTTCTTATATTTTATATTTTTTTTTTAATTTAAGACATACTTACTTAAGAATATATTTACCTTGAATTAATGTAATTGAAAGAAATTTAATGTATTTGTAAATTCGTTATGATCATGACTGGTTAATTAATCAAAATGTTTTAACCTAGAAAATCTTGGCAATGTTTTAATAAGTTTTGGTAAATTACGCTTTAAATATACTTGTTTAAAAAAAGTAAGAAATATTTCTCTACTTAGTGGAAAAAAATAAAATTCCTATAATATTTTAGTTTTTCTTTATTTATTTTTATTTATTTATTTTTTTATTTAAAAAAAAAAAGTCCCTGCTACAGGTCAACAAAAATTTCTTGACCCTTGAATGTTTTGAAAGAAGAGCTGTTTAGCCAATCTTAGTCCGGACGAACATGAAAAATCAATAGTAGATTAATGTTTAAATAATAGTATCGGGAGGTTTATATGCACTGTTTATATGCAATAATGTAAATGGAATAATATAAATTTAAAAAAAAAATCCGGCTGCGAAACGTTTGATTTCACTTAATGCTTGAAATTTCTACTTAATTGCCGTAAATAAAGATTGATATGGTAGTACAAGTTGATTACCTACACATTCAAGTAGTTATATAAAGTGATTACATTGTAGTCAAGAAGACAGCGCCAATAACATTTGAACAGACTACAATAACATTTGAACTATATCACATTTTTCTTAACCTCAAAAACTTTATTTTTCCAAGAAAATGTTACAAATAGAAGTGATACATTCCCACCAGTGTAAGCAGCACATCATCAAATTTAGAGAAATCGTTTCATTCGTTTTTGAGAAAAATTAAAAAAAAAAAAAAAAAAAAAAAAAAAAAAAAAAAAAAAAAACAGAAAACAATCTGTGAAGTCGCATTTTCTGTCAACTATTTTCTTCAATTTTGAAATTCTAGTAATGTCGTCTAATATACCATAATACTATCTATAATAATATAAGTGATACGGCCATACATAATACTTATCTGGTACTTTAGAGGAATGATTAACATTACTGTTCTCCCAAGAAACCCCATAAATCAATCCTCTTTCACAGATAAATAATATGGTAGACATTTATTCGTGTAAATAGTGTACAAAGTTTAAAGCAAATCGTTGGAACCATTTTCTAGTAAGTTGCAAGAAACTGAAAAAGAGAGAGAAAAAAAAAGCCATTCAGTAAACTCCGGTTGATGGATTTTGACCAAAACCTTAAGTCAGATGTAGTGGAGCTAACTAAACGGAATATCAAGTTTGATTTACTTGCGATTTTTTTGTTTTTGTGATATTTTATTCTCACACACATACATACATACATACATACATACATACATACATACATACATACATACATGAAGACAATTCGCCAAAAACATCTTCATTTTCTTGTACTTAGGTTTAATGGTAGCACGATTTTGATGGTGAATTGAACATTGAACTGGGACTAAACTTACAATTATATTTAGATTTTACTGAGTAAGGAAAGATGAATGTATAGATGAATGTAGAAGCGAATTGTCTTCATGAATGATGAAAAAGGTTGGTTGAATGGTGTAGCGTAATGGTTGCGTGTCGCTTGAAGAGTCATGTGACCAGTTAGAACTCTTGCGTCTTCTAATAGAAGTGAGCTAGTAGCGTGGCTAGCGAGGTGAACCTTTCAAGGTTGAGGTTGATAATTACTTTTTAATGCTGACTGATTTATACTCTTCAATGTTGATGATTAGGCTCTTTCAAAGGTGGTTTGTTGACTATTCGTTCTCTTTTAAAATAAAGTTGGAGGCTGATTTGTAAGTCCCTCAGAACGTTAGCTTCTATTCATTTCCACTTACCTCTAGAGACAGCGTCTAGGTGAGAGATTGGCTGACATGGTTGAAGCCCATACGTCAATACATTGCAAAAGACATGACAAAGGATGTAATGTATGTTGAAGAGGGGTCTGCCATAATTGCGAACTTAATAAGAAGGACGACATCCAGCACTTTCTGTTTGAATGCCCTGCCTTTTCTTTGAATCGGTCCAAATTTTTAAACAATCTTGTTTTAAATGAAACATTATCCCCAACTGACAAAATGATTTATTTTTTTAGTTGCCTAAATATGGTAAAAGTAAATTCGCTGTTTAAATTTCTGTCTGCAACTTTAAAAAATAGAAAATCGACTTAGTAATGAATTATCTGTATATTGAGGCCAGTATATTTTTTAATTAATATTTTTTCTATTTATTTTTTACTTGTAGTTTTATGATCCTCCTAGTAAGTTTGCTTTTGTGTTTAGTGACTTATTTTATTTATTTATCGATGTTAAGGTATAACAATTCTTTTTTATTATTTTACTATTATTATTTCATTACATTAATTTCTGTTTATTTTTCAATATTATTAGTATTGTATTAGAAAAGGGAACTAAGCTTGATCTAATGTACATAAATGTAATTTATACTACTCCTTTGCCAAGGAATTGTAAAATATTCTAGAGCAAATAAACGAGTGTGTGTGTGGTTAAGTATGGTTGAAGAAGTTGGCGCCTTGATACGGTTGCTAAATGAAACTACTCGGTCCAGTTTTTCTGTGACCAATCTAACTGGCTATGGGTTCCATTACATCAGGCGATCTCAAAGCATTTATTTTCGGGGGAAAATTAATTTTCAAATAAGACTCGATCGTAATATTTCCTCGTTAAGAGCAAGTAAAAAAGTAACTTTCTACATTTTATCTCACTTTATGTCTTGACTACTATGACTTTATTGGCTTATAGCGTTTGAAAATTTT
>JAAEAF010009992.1:0-41146 GCA_011037195.1 Triatoma infestans
TGCATCACAGTTAGTGATGCTAATCAAGCCTCAAAAAAGAAACTTAAGACAGCAAGTGTAATAGGACATTAACTAAGATAAAAACACCAGTGCACCTCTTAATTGTCGTGTTTTCCACCCTTGTGGACACTTGAACAAAAGTTCAATGAAATGCTTATGCTAGAAAAAAGAATCCACAAAATAAGAGCTAAGTGCTTTTATGAACTCATGAGGGAGAATAAAGATGATGAAGTAAGTTTCTGCTTCGACCTACAACAGGTACAACCTCTCCCCAATACCCCCATCTAGGAGGCGTTTTATAAGAGACAACTTAGCTTTTATTGCTTTTGTGTGGTTGGATCACATGCAAGAGATCCAGTATTTTATACATGGACAGAGGAATTAGCTGGTCGAGAAGCAATCGAGGTATCCTCAGCCCTTTTGAATTTTCTGATCTCAAAGGCAAATGGTTTGCCTGAAAATGTCCACAAAATAAGACTGTTTACAGTGTGTTCCAGTCTGTAGGAGATGTGAGAAAAGTGGGGGATGACTGGTCCTTGGTAGACACAAAATGTTTAGCTACACGATTCAGGAACAACCTCATTTCTGACAAAAAAAAAAATAGAAAAAGAAAATTTTCTTGTGGAAAGGAAAGACGGTGGTGAAAAGAACTCGTCGTGAAGTGCCCACTATTAAAATGAAAGCAACCAATCACTTCAGATTTCAAAGTGACACTGAACAGTTTATTTCTCTGCAGAAGAGGGGTTGGTCATCTGCCAAATGTTTTTCAACGCCTTCAACTTCAACTTTCAAATGTTCCACCTGGCCATGGTATAAAAGCAGCTAAGAAGAAGAATGTCGTATCTCTGCTGGAGTTGATGCATGGTGACAACTGGAAAAGCAATACAAACTAGGCTTGGTATGACAATTTTTGAGGAGACACCTGAATGTTGTGAAGATGATGGTGAAGAAGAAGAGGGTGACTGTCTAGAACCAGACGTCGGACTGCACATCTGAAGTATTGCTAAACCATTGAAATCCTAAAAGAAACTGTTGAGAAGTTGGTTAATATGTTTTTTCCCCTGAGGGATCTGTACTGCGCCCAAACTACTAAATCTTCTTTGAATGACGGCATCACAGTCTGTGAGGAGACATCTTCAGACTATGTGCCATCATCTTCTAGACCAAGCTTCCTCAGGTGTCCCCTGAGTCTGCAATGCCCCGTAAGGAATCCCGTAAGAATACGAATCCTGTTCTTACTCAGACTGATGCAGGCTTTCGACCTTTCCTGGTTATAACCCAGACAGACCTAGGCCTGCCTCAATCCCGGGAAGGTGTTCCAGAGACGAGTTCTTTTCGCCACCTCCTCCTTCTTGATTTCTCCTAAGAATACTTGGTCGTTGACTCCGCAAAAGGGCTCTGGCCCAAAGAGAGGAGATGCAGCGTCTTCTTTTGCCAGCGTGCGGCTACCTCATTGCCTTCCAGCCGACATGTCCCGGCACCCAGGAGAGAGTGACTTTATTTCTTCTGCTTAGGTCGTTGAGCTTACCTAGGCATTTCCATACCATTTTAAAACTGATAGCATAAGAACTCAGGGCTTTAATGGCAGCCTGACTATCGGATAGCCTAACTATCTCTCCTGATTCCGATATCCTCTGTCAAGGTTTAACTGAACGCACCTTCCAATAGCATGAATTTCCGCATGGAAGATGCTGGGAAACCTGCCCATGGGTTCCGAGTGTTTGGTTCTAGGCGCAAACACTCCTGCCCCGGTTCCTTCGAGGGTCTTAGACCCATCTGTATACCACTTAATGGCGTGCTTACTAATACTAGCCAGGGCGGATCCTTCGCTCCACTCCCTTTTCGTACTTAGCTTCGAAGAAAAATTTCTAACGAAACTATATTTTTAGTCATACTATCTCTAGGAAGGTTCCAGGGGAGGGAGCCGACAGAAGGAAACGTCCGCTCCCTAGAGCTTATCCCATATCTCCCCACGCCCTCCCTAGAGATTCTGAGGGGGCTCACCTTCGCCACCCTTTCCACCACTAGGTGGAGCGGTGTGAGATTGAGAATAACCTCAATCCTGGCCGTGGGACACGTCCTCATTGCTCCCGTGGTGCATAGGCACGCAAGGCGCTGTACTTTGTCCAGAATTTTCTTGTCCTTCTCAATCTTTGTTCTGCTATACCACGCTACCGTGCCATAGGTGATGTTAGGTCTCACCCTCATGGTGTACATCCAAATAAGAATGCGAGGAGGACATCCCCAGAACTTGCCCGCCATCCTCCTACACACCATGAGAGCGCAAGTAGCCTTGCTGGCAGTTAATTCAACATACTATTCCATTGGAGCTTTCTATAAGAGTTACTCCGAGATATTTAACTTCTTTCTTCCACTCTAAGTCGACTCCAGCTAACTGGATGCTTCAGATGTGGAAGAGTCCTTTGCCTTTGTAAAAGGGACTACCGTGGTTTTTGTTGGGTTAATTCCCAACCCTACAGAAAGGAACCATCTATTGGTGATATCCAAACCCCATTGTAATATTTCACATAGGGTTTCTTCGAACTTGCCTCTAGAAATTATGACAATATCATCGGCATAATCCTGACAGGATATGTCGAGATCCATCAACTTACAGAGGAGTTCGTCTACTACTAGGCTCCATATTAGGGGTGACAAAAACCCTCTGGAGGACAGCCTTTAGTCGTACTGACTCTAATGGTTCGTCGTCCCACCATTGTCTCCACTTTTCGTGGACAACATCTCGTTCATCCGCCTCGCCATGGTGCCGTCCACTCCCCGTTTGATTAGGGCCCTACTGACAGCCTCATGGGAGGTGTTATCAAAAGCGCCCCCTATGTCAAGAAAGACGCAAATGACCGTTTCTTTAACATCTAGAGATTCCTGGATCATGCTCGTCAGCTCATACACAGGTATCCGTTGATCTTCCCGCTCGATATGCATGCTGACGCGGGTGCAAAGGCACCCTCTCCAGGATCTCGGTTCTTATATAGTTAACCAAGGCCTTCTCCATTACCTTAAGTAGAAAAGACGTAAGGCAGATAGCCTGAAGGATTTAGGTAAGTTGGAGCCCCTATTCCCAGTTTTCGGGACGAACACCACCCTCGCCCTCCTCCATGACCTCGGTATATACCCGATTGCCAGACTTCTTCGAGTTGCGCTTGACTTTTCGGCAGAAAGGAGCTAATTGCCCATTCCAGCCTGAAGGCGTACAGATGGTTCTAGCCATCTCCCAATCTGCCCTTACAGGCCTGCCCGGTTCCATTACTTCCAGTACATCTTCCCACGGTAAACTCCCCGGGAAGTGGGTATCTATCAGGAGATGGGCCCTCTGCTCTCCCACCTGCGTAACTGCCATCAGGTTTCCTGAGTGGCATATGAGCTCCCATGCTATGTTTGGCCATTGCTTTATGTAATCTTGCCGCCACAGGCAGGGAGCCAATGTCCTCACAGAATTTCCTGAAGCTGCTTCTCTTTGCTTTCCTAATTTCTTTGTTGTAGGTAGCTTTGCCAGTCTCCTGTGCGCGTCGCCCTATTATAGAGCTTCCGCACCTGAGACCTCAGCCTTGCCAGCTCCTTGCTCCACCAAGGGGCATCACTACTACAATATAATCTGCTAGTGGGGGAGCTATCCTCAAAGGCGCCTATGATTGCCCCATTAACTTCTTCTAGATAATGTTCCAGCTCCAGCCGACACTGTGGCGCCTTCACAGCGCCAATACGGCTAAAAGCACAACCTAAATTGGTTTTAAAATCATCCCAATTTGTTCCTCCAATCAGTCTCCCCATCACCGAGCCCCTCTAGATCAAACATAATAATCCTATGGTATGAAAGGGAGGGCTCGTTCGAGACTTTCCAGTTCCGAACGAATTGCCCGTTACTCGGACTACCTATCGTTAGATCAAGAACTTCCCCCCTTACCTTAGTCACAAAGGTGGGTGATGCACCCACATTAAAAATGTCTAGGTTAAATTGAAGGATAAATTCTAAGAGGTACTCACCTCTCTTGTTGTCATTCTTGCTGCCCCATACTCTATTATGGGCGTTAGCATCACATCCAATGAGGAATGGCAGCTTCCGCTCTTGACAGTGCGCCAACAACCCCTGCACCTCCGCTGGCGGTACATCAGCCCTGTTCCCGGCGAAGTAGCTGGATGCTACTATAACGGCGCGGTAGTTACCTCCATATCTCAGATGGGCCAGGATAGGCACTAAGTCGTAAATTTTGAAAGACAGGTATAATTAATATTATTCCTGATCAGGATGCAGGACCTAGGTTTATCACTTTTTGCATCCCAAATTACCTTGCCATTCTTATCTGACAGTCCACAGATCTGTCCCCCGACCGTCCAGGGTTCTTGAATCAGCACCAGTCCTAGTAGCCGTTTGGTGAACAGCCTGGCTATGGTAGGCAGCCTGGCAGATTGCCCCTTAGCATGGTATAAGTTCACCAGGGCTACCCCGGTGTTCGGACCCGAAACGTGACTATACATGGAGGGGTGAGGGGAGAACCTCCCTCCTCCTCCAGGAGCATCTTCGATCCTCCTCTTCCTCCTCCTTTGGAAGGCTCACTCTGAGAGACGAGAAATCCACATCTCCCAGCTCTCCTTTCGCCGGGCCTCATAACCCTCCTATGGGGGACGATCCTCCCTCGATGTCGCTTCTTTTGGGGTGGGGGTCGAAGGAGCTTGGTGCTCCTTAGTGCCCGTCTCACCCTCAGACTTCTTTAACCCCCTAACAGGGAGTTTACGAAGCGGTGCCGAATATGGTACCCCTTCCTCTTTAGCACCTAGTACGATTGACTGTCGATACCGGCAGTCACAACGAGGACTGAATTCTCCTTGCAACTAAGAACCTTCCAAGTCTTCGTGTTCAGTCCGTCATTCTGGGCACTGACTATAGCAAAGATCTTCTCAATGCCCTTTCTTATACTACGTGGGAAGAACGTCGTGATAGTGTGCATCCTCGGGATGTCTTCTCCCGAGCACGCCACCAGTTCCTCCCCCATCCAGGTGCTCAAGGTCGATGCCCTTTGAAGCGCCAATCCGCAGTCTGCTGGTTGGAACAATCCAGCCATAACATCCCTGGGCGGAAATGTATACCTTCAAATTGGAGCTTGTGCCCCCCGAGGGGTGTTTCCTCTACTAAAGCTTCTTCTAGTGCTGACAGATCTTCAGCACTGAGTAGCTTCTCCGGAAATCCCCTCGGCATCACACCAACCCTCACCAGCGTAGCTGGTGCCAGACTGGTGAGGGTTACGGCGCCCAGCCGAGGAGGGCGCGGCAGGATCTATTGCTCCAGAGGGTGCCACCTTCCTTCTCTTAATATCTCTCTTCTCGGGAGGTGTTATGTCCCTTTCCCGCTTGCCTTGGACATGCTGGGGTGGACGGCTGCCCTCCTCTTGCGCCCTATGCCTTTCTGCCTCCGCTCTCGCCTTTAAAGGGCCCATGCCCTCTGAAAGCGCGAGGAGATACCATCTGACTCCCGCCCTGCTATGGCCTCTCCTCAAGGGATCGTCCATTGCTCCCGATTGCCCCGGGGGCGGCAGCGGCAGCGTCCTCTTCTTCCCTCTAAGGCGCTTTTCCTCCCTGGTGCCACCATCATCCTACCCTCACCAAGAGGATGAGTGGGAGCCTTCTCGCTCCCTCCCTCGCCCTTCTTGCTCGTCTGTGACTGGTCCGCTCGATAAGCACAGCTCGTCCTGGTGGTACTAGGCACAGCAATTGCTTCATTTCCCCCTGGGGGCTTGCTCCTGGGTGGTCTGGTGCTCAGCATACACATCAGCGGTAGCTGCCCTTTTCCCCGTTGGTGCATGTACAACTTGATGAGCAATGCTCATCCCACTCGTGCTGTTACCCGCGTAGCCGTCTCACTAGGAGCTAGCTCCCTTGTGTCCTGGACTGCAGGTTGAGAATTCTTGAGTCAACAGTGCCAGAGCCCCACGTGACATAGCAAGGCCATTTGTTACTCCCTGATTTGGCTAGGATTCAGGGAAGCATCATTATAATACACGCTGTATTACTCCCCGGCTGCAAACCTCCATGGGCACGGTACGCATAACACCCTGTTTTGGAGGGAGGTGTATCTCCGAGGCTGCCCCCAGGGACACCGCCTCGGATGACCGTCAGGTACTTTTATCGACGTCCAGGTCTAGATGCGCTCGGACGGTCTTGATGAATAGGAGATGAAGCGTGCACTAAAGTGGAGAAACCCCTTGACCTTAACAAGTCTGATATAGCTTTGTGCGAAAGCAAACATGCCCGTTGTAATCAGTCATAACAGAACAAGTCATATTTCATTTGCTTATAAAAGCTGCAGTACTTATAAAGTATTTGAATTGTACACATTTTTGCTTTAGGAAGTTCATCGAAATCATAACATATATATTACATCATTATAGTATTGCAATAATACTGTAATATCAGTTTTTTCCAAATTCTCGAAGTTGCATTTGGGTGACATGTTTGCTTTTGCTTGGAACCTCCTCAAATAATCTTGTCATCTGAGTTACTAAAAATGCTAGGGAAGGGATTAGCTCAGTGATAGCGCGCTGGACTAGCAACGCGGAGGTCCCGGGTTCGAGTCCAGCAGTGTTGCCCTTAGATTTTCTCAAGCCTATACAGCTCATTGCCCGGTGATAGGCAATGCACTGAGAAGGCTCCGGGGATGCACAATGTATCTTTCAGTAGTGCGAAATCCCCTATAACAATCTATCTACTAATGCTGATAATTTTTCAGCGAGTTCCTAGATTTAATGTTTAATAAATATCTCATTTCTGGGCAATGGCTACAATGGCTACTCCCAGCTTCTTCCACACATTTATATTGAAAGTTAATTTAATTTACGACTTTAATTACATATATGCATATTTTGGAAACAAAGGCTATTATTATTATAAATATTTCATTTGCATTATAGTTATTATAATTGCACGATTACTATTTATAATGGAAAACCTTGAACGAGTTAACAGTCTAGTGAAAATTCGAAAACAACTACTGGTATATTTACCAATATAATCAGGCAAATAATTAGAGTTTCAATGTGTTTACATGCTAAATGACGCTAACAATTTACCGAATTTTTGACTTAACCCTCTATGTTATATGTTAAAACACTTGTTCCATTATCCATCTTTTTTATCAACGGACATGGAAATTGGATAAACGCACAGCATAAATTAAAGTTCTTAGAAGAATACTGCAAAGAGAAGGGCCTAACAGTCAACATAGACAAGCCTTTGACAATCCCATTTTGTAAAGGTGGTCGCCGGGCCGAGGAATGCAACTCATTTATGACGATCAACCTCTTAGGATAGTGAATACCTTTACATATTTAGGAGTCCTATTGCACTCATCGGGTAAGTTTTAGCGAGCAAGTACACATTTTCTGACGAAGGCTACAATGGCTAACTCAGTGTGAGGAGTACTTTGGCTAAAAGTAAATTCTATTTTTGGGCGACTAAAAGTTAATTATTTACATCTATTTCTAAAGTTACCCTTCTATATGCCTCTGAGGTATGAGCCCCACCTTATGCTGATTTAGTCGAGATGGCACAACTGTTGTTTTTTAAATCTATACTACATTTACCCAGAAATACACCTAATTACCTTGTTAGACTTGAAACGGGCCAAATTCATGTTAAATTTAAAATATTCAAGAGAATGTAGAACTGGTGGCAGAAACTATTAAGTATGGACCTATATGAACTCGCTAAAATTTGTTACGTGAGACAAAGGGAACTGTTGGATAAAATGGATATGCCATATAATTGGTGCCAACATCTACGTAATTATCTTGTCACGTTTGGTGCTGAAGATGTTTGGTTATCGCAAGATTTAGGAATCACCAATCAGAACTATAAAAATATGTTAGAAAAAATGGAGAACCACCTACACAGTAAAGATGTGGAGCCGCACTTTCTAGCTCGTTTAATAAATTTTATAGATCCTATAGCTCATTTGGTAACGGTGAAAATTATTTAAAAACGAATAACCACATCAACAAACTGAGAATTTTATCTCAATTACGCCTCTCTGGAAAATACACTGATCGCCTAAACTACGCAAACTACTCTGTTAAATTTCACCCAGATTCTGTCTGCCCGCTTTGTAATGATGACAAAGATAACGTGCTACACTTCCTCATTACCTAGGATAAATGTGCTCAATGTATACAGAGCTAAATTTATCAATAAATACATTCTTCATGATAACACAATCCCGGATAAAATAATGAACTTGCTCATTATCTATGACAAGGATGATGAGAAGATTAATAATATTTTTATATTTGTAACTAATAGTTTAAAATTTAGAAAAGCTGTTTTATAGTGTAATTTCCCTTGCCTGCCTTATCTCATAATTTTGTTAGCTATATAAAATATTCAATAAAAATAAATAAATAAATCAAAGAAATTAGTGCACACGCGCATATATATATATATACATTTATATTATGTATAACTTTATATGTGTATATAGTAATTATTAATATAGTAATTATAGATAACTACTTGACACATTTAACATCCTTTTAAATTAAGTTTATTGTGAAGAGTGTTTAATTTACTTTGCTACTGAATGTATAGTAATTTTTTGTATTTCTTTAGTTTTATCAAGATGTTTTCCTCTGTGTTAATTTTATTTTTTATTACTCAAATTAATATAACCATATGCCTTGTATTTTGTAATAACTAGTAAGGTCAACCCTTGCAATGAGATTGTATCTGTAATGTTATTGGTGATGTTTGATGTTTGTAGTTGGTTGGGTCGTGAGCGTTTTAGCGAAAAGGGCTTGTAATTATGTTTGAGATAGAAGTAATAGGAATATTTAAGATATCACCACTGTTAACATAAATATATTCTGTTAAAATAATAATAATAAGTTATTTGATATTATAAGCTTATTTAAATATATTGTGAAACTGGCACTGATACTAAGAGAGCAATTCCTGAAGTGTCCTGTTTGAAGGTTGAGTTGAGACTCTCTTAAAACTAATGTTAGAATCTATTCTTTGGAATTGCTCTCTCTCTCTAGAGGGGGAAATTAGCTTGTACAAAGGTTTGACCTAACGGGATTTGTGCCTTTGTTTAATGATCCAAATTTGTAGTACCTGACACTAAAGTACAATCTTTTTGAAGATAATTTCACAGTCTAATATATTATAAAATATTAACAAAAATACAATTTTGGATACTATAAAATATTCAGAAACTTTAAACTATTATTTATCGATTTTGTCCTTCCACTACATTATCCCCCCTCCTGGAGAAATTTTTTGGCACGAAAAATTTGGGAGATAATCTGGAGTTGTAGAGGCATGGAAGTTATCGAGAGGCGTGTGTGTAACGTCTGCAAGGTTGCCGTGTGTTGTAGGGTGCAGTCATCTTCTTCTGCGGCTAACGCTGCTTGAAGGTGTGAGCGTTGCGTCGTGTTTGAATGTATTCTCAAGCGAACGCTGCGTGAGTGGGTGAACGTTGCTGTGGTGGTAAGCTGATAGGCGAACAGCGAACACTGCTTGGCGAGTGAGAGTGTTGCGGATGAAGAAGTGACTGGCAATGGGTAGACAAGTCGGTACTGTAGGTGTGTATGTAGTTTCTTGAATTAACTCTATATGGACAAAAAAAAACTCTTAAGTATTTCAAAAATAATTAACAAATAAATAAATACACAAATAAAAAAAAATATATATATATTTAATAAGCGTGCAAGGAAGCGCAAGGATGTGAGGATGATCGCAAAGGGTATGAGAAGATGAAGATCTTTTCCTTTTGTAGAAATCTTGTATTTCTGAAAATAATCATACAGAGTTATACATAAATACATTATTGTTAATTACAATTTCTTAAAGTTAATCATGCAGTTTTCATGCAATCAAATTCATGCGCATGCAATAACATTCATACTCATACAATGGTGCAGTCGACGAAGATTTGGATCTGTAAAAGAGAGGTTAAACAAACTTAAATTTCAACAAATATTAGTGTAAAAATTATTAAAACTAAGAGGTAAAGATGAAATAGCTAGCTTGAGGGGTATGTGCAAGTATTTCGGCCGTTTCTATAGCTATGAGTTCTTTCAACTGTTTTGCGTTTTCTAGATGAGTTGAATATAACCTTGAACAATACAAGAAAACAATTAAGTATTATAAAAATATAACATTAAAATACAAATGATAAACAAGTACAAGTCTAATAGGAATGATTCAATTTTCTTTTGAGGTGAGCTGAAAACAAATAAATTAATTAGTTTAATACAATAAAAAACATCAATATTAACATGTAAAATTATTAAACAAATTCACGTGGTTATCTTGATTTCTGCAAAATAAAATAAATTACAATTATTATTTAAATATACCATGCAATAATTACAAATATTAAAGCCGGAATAATTTTATGACTCGAAGTACGATAGTTTTCAGTGCTGAAACAAAAATAATATGTCATTATTGCAACAACTTAATTAGATATAAACCTGATACATTTATTCTTACATATAACATTTACATGTGGTGTAGTATGTAAAGTTAAGAAGCATGATAGATTGATAATTATTTCAAGAGATATGTTATTTCAAGTGTTATGTATTGTGTGCGCGAGGTGACACAGAAATTTTGTGGCTAGTTACTAGGGATTTTAGTGAACTTAGCGATTAGTACTAAATTGGTGCGTTTGAGTACTAGTTCAAAATTGAATGTTGAATTTATTAAGTGTTAGATACGTGCGTAAATTAATGATTACCCTGTAAGAACGTTTCTACAAGTATTAATTGGAAATTGCCTTTTAATTGCGAAAGTATGAATTCGCCAGAAAATTTGGAATTTTCGACATTGTCCGCATGCAAATGAAGGGACGTGATGCCATAGTTAGGTATTACCTAGTTAGACAGGACTGATGGAAGCAGGTATGATTGCGCCATAGTCATATCAGGTTTTCGAGAAAGCGACTGAGGGCTAACTCGTTTTGGGCTGTATTTGGAAACAATTACGAGCCGTATGTCCAAATTTTGAACAATATTGGCAAGTGGGCCTATTTTGGAGGTTATTGCTAGTTTCGTTACCATTATTATGACTATACTGGGATCTATCTGAATAAGGGTTAAATCGCGAATTGTTTGAATTAATTCGAGGGCTATGATTATTACTATAATATTGATTATTATTATTATTGTTATAACGATTATTATTATATACCCTACGATTGAAATTTTTTGGTACATTAAAATTGTTAGGCATTTTGCCAAAGTTAGTACGAGGTTTTGGTCTGAATTTATTGGTGCAGTCCACGTCAAAATGTGGACCGGAACAATGGCGGCAAGGTCTGTTCCTTATTACATTAAATACTCTACAAGTGGTAGTTGGTTTTAATTGTGGCTTTTGACTTTTATTACGATGCGGGCATTCTCTGTGGAAATGCATTTGTCCACAGTAACGACAAGGAGATGGGGGTGTACGATTATAAGTTTTCGAAGTAACAGCGAAAACTGTGGGGTTTGTTTCAGAAGCCTGAACTTCTTTTAGGGCATTGGCATAGGAAAGTGCTTCATCTAATTTTTGAGGAAGCTTCGTTCGCACCTCATTACGAAGCGGTTGAGGAAGTGACTTCAAGAATGCATCAGTGGCCAGTTTATCTAGAATTGCTTGTAAGGCCTCGAGTGGGTTAGCCTGAGCTTTTAAATGAATGGCGGATTGGATATGTCTAATCCTATCCGCGAATGTTTCAGGAGACTCAGTGGGCAAGGACTGAATATTAGTCATCTGTTGTAAGAGGACTAAGGGTGTTTTTTCCTTACGAAATCGGGCTAGAAGTCGCTCTGAAATTAGAGGATACGTTATATTTGTACCCTGGCGTTGTAATTCCGCTTTCTGGGTGTCGTAAAATATTTTTGCAGAACCTGAGAGTCTAAGAGCTAATATTTCTAATTTAGCTGCGTCGTCCCAGCCAGAAAGACTAGCACAATGGCTAATTTGGTCTAGGAAATCGGACACTTTGGCTGAATTTTCGCCATCGAAAGTAGGTAAACTATTAATTAATTGTAAATTTCTTAAAGAACTAGCTGGTTGATTGCTGGGGGGGAGGAGGATTGGCTAATTGTTGCTGAGCAAGTAAATATTCTACAGCAGCGTCGATTTTCATGTTTTGTCCGTTAATTTTATACATTTTGGAAATACAAATTCACAAGGGATGGTGCAAATACAAAAATTTAAAAAATGAAATTCACTACAAAATTCAAATATGGGAAATATTTAAGATATTTCCGCTGAGAAAATTATTTAAAAGTTAATAAAATTATCTGATGGATAATTTGCTTAATTATAAAATTGAAATTTTTACGTACGTGGATTCTCGTTGAAAATATCCCAAACAGCTGGCACCAATGTAATGTTATTGGTGATGTTTGATGTTTGTAGTTGGTTGGGTCGTGAGCGTTTTAGCGAAAAGGGCTTGTAATTATGTTTGAGATAGAAGTAATAGGAATATTTAAGATATCACCACTGTTAACATAAATATATTCTGTTAAAATAATAATAACAACTTATTTGGTATTATAAACTTATTTAATTTATCGTGAAACTGGCACTGATACTAAGAGAGCAATTCCTGAAGTGTCCTGTCTGAAGGTAGAGTTAAGACCCTATACTCTTTACTCTTTTAAAACTAATGTTAGAATCTATTCTTTGGAGTTGCTCTCTCTCTCTAGAGGGGGAAATTAGCTTGTACAAAGGTTTGACCTAACGGGATTTGTGCCTTTGTTTAATGATCCAAATTTGCAGTACCTGACACTAAAGTACAATCTTTTTGAAGATAATTTCACAGTCTAATATATTATAAAATATTAACAAAAATACAATTTTGGATACTATAAAATATTCAGAAACTTTAAACTATTATTTATCGATTTTGTCCTTCCACTACATATCTCTATATGCAATAAAGATTTCATTTCATTTAACCAACGGACATCTTTCTTAGGTCGCAAGTAGAAAAATTCTTTGTCTTGAAGTGTGAGCCAGTTTTGCCGATTTTTTTTCATTTCTTCAATGGAGTGAAACTTTACCCACGTGATGACTCCTTAATGTGGCAACCATGGGGACAAAATGGGGGAGACACGTAGCTCCATTATAGTAATCACTCATTTCGGGAGTTCACTAATCTTCACGGATATCTTGATAAACACTTTGATGTTGACACTTGTAAATGTGTGTGCAAATTGTAAATTGTAAAATTGTAAAAGTCTCACAGTGTTTATTAAGACGTCCTAAATATGGGCTAATACCTTTCGAAACGGGTCGATGATTACAGTTTCTAATAGCAGGATATTGTGGGAAGGAGGAAGCTTTGATATTCTTGCTATTAATCTGAAATGAGTTCGCTAGGAGAGTGGAATTAAATTCAACAAGGGAAGGGATTAGCTCAGTGGTTAGCGCACTGGACTCCCACGCGGAGGTCTAGGGTTCAAGTCCAGCTGTGCATTCCTTAGACTTTTTCTTCCTAGGAGCCTCTACAGCTCACTGTTCGGTGATAGACAGTGTTGTCTGTAACGAGAGAACCTGTCCGGAGGCCGGCAAGGCACTGAGTAGGCTCCAGGCGCCAATGACCATAGATGTTGACGCGCCTTCATAAAAAAAAATAAATTCAACAAGTTTGCAATTATATTATATCGATTCAAATGGTCGATATATAAATCCATCAAATTTAATAAAAAAATATAAAAGAAAACACAAACATATTCTCGCATACTGTTACAGTTCTAAGATACATAAACACCATCTATGTTCCCCCTGTTTGTTTCACAAACTTCGAGGAATAGTAATGAGGCACGTTTCTCTGATTCTGTATAATAGGAATCGGCACTTCTCTATTTAGAATAAACAAAACTAAAACTTTCCCGTTCATTTTATGTTTTAAAAGCTATTTAACTTATACTATACGATACTATATGTACACAATATAATACAGAATCCATCCTATGAAACCGTGACTAACAGATCAGATTTATAAAAGAGGTGCAACATTTTATTGATTGTTTCTACATTAATGATATATATATATATATATATCATTATATATATAAAAAGTAAAAAAAAAGTAAAGTAATGCCTATTTTTTCAGGCGGACTTAACGTCCAACAACCAAATTAGGTGCCGTGGACGGGGGCGGAAGCACCTACTTTACTATTAACATTTTTTAAACAATTTAAAAATTTAGCAGTTATACGCTGGACTCGAACTGGGGTCCTCCCACTTACAAGTCCACGCTCATAACCACTACACCAACACCCGCCCCTCATTATATATATATATATATATATATAAATTATATTCTTGCAGAATAGATGTGCAGATTTGTTGGTGGAGAAATGGCTATCAAGCCAATACCACCCTGCTCTACCTTGGAGAAAGTCTTTTGTTTTATAGACTTCATTTCAGTGTCTGAAAATTATACCTATTTAATATTGCTGTCTGTAAAACAAAAAGGCTGGTACGAAACACTCACACGACTTTCGCTTACTGCAATCAATACGAATCAATGACGAATTATTACTTTCTCTAACTGGTTTCATGGCCAACTATAGCGAATTTCGAAAACCTTCCAATTTCCAAGTTGCAGTGGTTAGTACCTAAGCGCTTAATGTCAAAGTTGAGCATCCTGTGATCTTTCGGTTTTAAGTTATTTTATTCATGGACACGTGAAATCTCAGTATCGATTTGCCCGGTGATTTGACAGAATCGCAATACTTCCTCTTACCAGGAGCAAACAAAAGTAAAAAATCTGTTGTGAAACACTTGTACGATTTTTCTCATAACTGCATTACAAAAAATGGATGGTAGCGCTCTCTACTTCAACCGCCAGTAAAAGCCTGTTGTAGCAGTTTAATGATTCCCAGAAGATTTCCCACAAGATTCCCAGAAAACCTCTAAAATCAATTTTTCCGGAAAAATTTTCAAATAAAAGTGACTAATACACGAATTTAACGAAAATCATTCGAGCCATTTAAAAAAAAATCGCGAAAATTGAAAAACGGGATTCAGTAAAATCGCGTTAGCTGTTGTTGAATTTTGATTGAAAACTTCCTTTCAAAATGTGGTTTGGAATACAAAGTTCGATGGAATATAAAGTTCGAACTTCCTTTAACCTTCCGCTTTTTGAGATATTTTATTCCCAGAAAAAAAAGACACACACTTCGGCAAAAAAGCAAACGGGAAGGGAGATTTAGAATTCGTCTTTCAACAGCCAATCACAAGCATTGGAGGGAAAATGAAGCCCACTACCCTTACAGCCACGGATGAGGAAATTAGTCCTGAACCTCTTTACTCCTTTGTTTTGCAACAGTCCACACTTATTATAGCCAACTTGGTCCAATAATCAAGCAACAATTATGCTGAAGAAGCCTATAACAATATGGAGAAACGTCTGTTTATACACACACAAAATTGATGCATACTCAAAGACCTTAGTGTTCTTGCAACATTAGCAAACTTATGAATATCTCCAGAATGTAACACTAAATTAAACCCTTTAAACCGATATCCGTACAAAATTCACAACTTTTATATAGACAATTTCGTTGGAATGAACATACATATATTACATTTAGCCACATAAAGATTTTACGTAGAAAGAACATGTTGTTAATGACGTCAATGATATTAGAATATGGTCATCATCTTTTCTTTCTTTTTCCATTGTTGATTTCGTCTCTATCGTACGTAAGGAGAACATTAAGCAAATGATGATGTGCAGATAGTTATTTATACAAAACGATGATCGTAATAAAGGGGAACGAAAATGATAAAGAAATATTCAAAGGAATAAAAACAAAATGCCATGTCATGAATTTATTTATGAAAGTTTAGTTAAATTTACTTTTAACAGAGATTTATTACGATAACGTACCCAACTATTTACATAGAATTTTTAAGCGGTAGTTCAATTATTTTATTTATATAATTATTAAATGGGAAGATCATTTTTAATAAATTTTATGATTATTAGAAATATTGCGAAAAGTAGAAATAAATTTTAACAAAACAAAAATGTAACTTCCTTGAAAATTCTTCATAACTTCCTCTCTATTGCCGGAAGAGAGGTTGGGCCCACTTGCAGTTTAAAATGCAAGTTGTAAGAGACCAGTGGGTCAAGTCTACCGACTAGTCTTGGATCAAGCAATTGCTGGAAGATGAGCAAGTTAGGAAATCCTGCATTCATTGGCAAAAATATGTATGTATCTATACGATACAATAAATAGGCTTAGATCGTGGTCAAAGTGTAGAACAACTGCTTATTCAACCTCCGTAATGCTTTAAAACAGGAAAATTTGAGGCATTTAGCTCGTCCATTTTTAGGAAAGAATCCGATTGCAAATAAATTAATCGCGATGATTTAAGAATACTGCTGACAAAGTTAGAGCTGAATATTACAACAAATTGATTGCACTGTACCAGGTTCATCCTTCTTATTAGAATTATTTTTAATGTTATTAGTGATGTTCATTTCAGTATTATCCCTTATTATCGTAATTTTCTATGTGTAATGTTAATGTTATAATGGTCTATTTAGATCAATCTGTATATATAAAAATTATTCAGCATCCGTATGTTTGTGGCCGCAAAACTCGAAAAGTAGTCGATGGATTGACTTGAAATTTTTACAAAACGCATTGCTATATAAGAGTGTTTATCCCACGGAAACGGGAAATACTGGGCGTTTCGCGAGATTGGCAGAAAAAGACAGGCGCAGACGCGTTGCGATGGCGGCGCGCTCTCTGAACCTCTTTTTCAACTACTTATAAGTACCTCTATTCGAAGTTCCCACGGAAACGGGAAATTCGAGCGTTTTGCGAGGTTGGCAGAAATAGACAGACGTAGACGCGTTGCGATCGTGGCGCGCTCTCTGCCGAAGATATTCTGCACGGAATAGATCAAAAACACATAATCATGGCTTGGATTTCACAGAAGAAATGTACAATGAAGCGCTAATCTTCATTGAGGATCTTTGTCTTGCAATGTGTGGCAAGTTGTAGAGTTACAGTACTGAATAGGTCGATCAATGCAACATTCGAGAGAGAACTGCTCAGAGAACAATCATACACCAGAAATGACTTACAGCTATTCGTCCAAGAAAATACACTGAAACTCCTTCACGAACAAAAGATAGCATTTGATACTATCATACAAGCTGTGACCAACCAATCCGGTGGATTTACTTTTTGGACGCTTCAGGTGGAACTGGAAAAACGTTCTTAATTTCCTTAATCCTGGCTGAAATCCGTTCAAATGCGTTAGCACTTGCTTCTTCAGGTAATGCTGCTACGTTGATGGAAGGAGGGAAAACTAAGCGTTCAGTTTTTAAACTTCACTAAACATGCACCTCACAGAAAACCAAACATGTAACATTTCTAAAACATCAGGAATGGGAAAGGTTCTTCAGGCGTGTAAAATCATTGTATGGGATGAGTGTACAATGTCTCACAAGAAATCATTGAAAGACTTGCGAAATAATGAGGCTCCATTTGGTGGAGCATTGGTGTTAATATCCGTGACTTCATCAAACGCTTCCATTGATACCTCGCTCAATACCAGCTGATGAATTGCATGCCTGCTTGAAATATTCAACTCTTTGGAGCACAGTAATACAACTCAATGAATATGAGAGTTCAACTTCAAAACGATCGAACAGCTGCCACATTTTCAAGACAATTACTCGAAGTCGGTAACGGCACTGCACCTAAAAATCCAGCAACAGGAAAAAATACCTTCCAATCTAATTTCTGCAACATTGTACATTTAAAAGAAGAATTAGTAGACAAGGAATTCCAAAGCTCGAAACAAATTCAAGATCAGCAGAAGAATCATTCTAGCGGCTGAAAATGTCGACGTACTCGGTATGAACTACTCGATATGAACAACATCATTCTAAACAGAACCGCAGGTGAAACAGTGACATACAAATCTATTGACTCCGTGATGGACCAAAGTGAAGTAGTGAATTTTCCAACGGAATTCCTTAATTTACTCGATGTTCGCGGATTACCGCCTCACGTTCTAAATTTCAAAATTAGAGTGCCAATTATATTACTCCGAAACATCTATCAGCCAAAGTTATGCAATAGTACACGATTAGTGGTTAACGAATTGATGAATAATCTAATTGAAGCAACAATTCTCATTGGACCTCATAAAGGTGAAGACGTACTTCTTCCACGAATACCACTCATTCGGACAGATATGGAGTTCGAGTTCAAACGAGGACAATGTGCGGTGTGAATTTAGAATACAAATGCTTCTCTCATGGGCTTCTCCCTAATGTCGCATGCTCCAGAGTCGGTAAACCATCTGGTCTTTATGTTTATGCAAAAACGGACAAACGCTTTACAATAAAAAAAGACTTTCAGTTAAAAACATTTTTTCTTTCTTTCCTTTCAGTTCACAGCAACGGGTAGGGTATTAAATTGAACGATATGTTTTCATGCTGAATATAATATTCTATTTATTTCCCTAATAATTAAAATCAGACTGAGCCACAGCTAAGCGTGGCCGGGTTTAGCTAGTAATTTTATAATTTTAAGTTTCAACACGTCTTATTTGCTACATCTTTTCTTACTAAGTTTTAGGACCTCGATAGAAATATAGATCACGCATATTTATCACTGCATCTTTCTTTCTATTCACTTAAAGAAGGTAGATTTTCAGTGGGCCGCTGAGTAATTTTTCATCAGAAAAAAGGGGCGGTAAACTTGCTTTAGTGGAAAACTTGACACTGCAGCTCCACTCCAGAACTCTACAAAAAAAAAAAAAATCAATTTTCTTGGAAAAATGTTTCAAATAAAAGTGATATGCACTCATATATTCATATGTAGTCCATATGCACTCATATATAGTCCATATGCACTCATATACTCATATATAGTCCATATGCACTCATATACTCATATATAGTCCATATGCACTCATGTACTCATATATAGACCATATGCACTCATATGCTCATATATAGTCCATATGCACTCATGTACTCATATATAGTACATATGCACTCATATACTCATATATAGTCGTAATACTCCCTCTTATAATAAGAAGAAATAAAAACTAGTCAACGGGAACTCCCCCTGTAAATATTATTATTCCATTATTCACAGCACCGATAATACTATTGTACTGAATAAAGTATCAGTTATAATTATTTATCACATTGTTCTAGATTTAGTTAATAGAAGGACGAATGTTCGGCTGGTTCAAAATAAATACTCTTTATTCTATTAGAACAATATTTCATTTATAACATTATTTTCTATACATAAATACACACATTTACGTTTGTTTGTTTCATACGTTAAACATATGTCTGTTTGAGTCATAAATATTAGATTTACGACTTATTGTTTATAGCAGGCAACCTTGTTTTTTACTTCATGACTACCAGCTTAGTCACGATGTCTTCTACTGTATTACACTATGTATTATTGGTAAATATTTACTAACAATACAAATACCATACACTAATATTATTTAACTTACTTAAACATATTTTGAACTTTGATTTAAGTGGTATATATCTAAACTTTAAATTAAAAGAAACGAACATTGTCTATATACAAGAATTGCAAGTTACATGTTCTTTGGTCTTGACTATTTTTTACTATCTCTTACTCTGCAAGTGGAAGTATTGCGATCGCGTCAAGTTTTGGAAACTGATTTGAGTCTAGAAGAACAAATATTGAGGGCCTCTGAGTACCTATGAAAAAAATGTTTTTTGCGCATGATCAGTTTGTGTATGAATATGTAAAAAAAAAAGCAAGCTCAAACTAGATATCCAGTTAAGTACGCAAACTGAATCTCGCACGAAAGTTTCGGTAAAACAGAGCCTCAACCGAAATGAGAATTTATAGAATGATTTTCTTTTCAAAATTAATCTCCTGTTAAGTGTCGCCATTTCAAGTTCAGTGGTTGTTCTATATGTACAATACTAAGGCAATTCCGAAGGTTAATACCGATTGCGATTTTACAAAAGAACAGATTCAGTTTCTTGGAATTTTCTCACAACAATTTTCTTCAATTTTACTTGAAACATTTTTCTGGAAAAAAATGATTGACTAGAGTTCTGGAGATGTGTGCTGTTAGATTTTTCAGGGTTATTGGGTTTTGATTTAGATGCTGGCTTTTGAAGATTTTGTAATTGATTTAACTGCTGTATAAGAAAGTCTTGTATGTATTTCACACCGAATTTTTATTATGTCTTGCTGGGTTCGTAAGGAAGATAATTTGAACTTAATAAATAATTCAGAAGAGTTCCCGCTAAATGAGTTAGTTCTTTCGGGGAATATTGTACACTTCCACCTTCAGAGACCAATGTGTGTCCCTCTTGTAGTGCCAAAATGTGGAGTCCCCCCATCTTAAATTACTTTTTCTTCTATTTCTAAGAATTACATGCATCAATAGCCATTTAAGGCCCAGCTTTATTAGGTGTCTCTTAAGTCTAAAATATTTGTGAGGAAAGAAGCATTTCTCAAATTATTTTTTACAATTAATCTATGAGCTCAGTGAATAGAACTAAAAAACTATGAAGAACTCATCGATGCAAAAGAAGACGAAAATAGGAAACCAATCATATATATATATAGGTTGTCCCATTCAAACGGGCTTCTTTTGAAATAACTCTTAAAATAAGGAAGATATCTAAAAACTGAACATAAGAGAAGACAATCCAATCCTGCTTAGCAATTCTGGCAGATATGATACGATTAGCAACTTCACCTGGTGGGCAGCGACTGCGCTTGTGACGTTTAAGCCGAGGAGGTCATTTTGAATAAATAGGAAATATTTTTTTATCGATTTTTGTAAATAAACCGGAATATCGTTTTGTTTTAATAATGTTTTACTTGATTTTTAAGTCCCTTATGGTTTTAAAATAAGTTTAAGTTTTATCAGCATTAGAACTCTCTTATTTATTAGAAATCCGCTTTTAATTTTAGTCTATAGGAGACCGAGAAATAGGAGAAAACGACGAAAATTTAATCTTTATGATTGAATATCTCGGCAACATTTTGAAATATTGAAGTGAAATTAACGCATTTTTCTTCATTTTTTAAATAGTTTTCAATACAGTAGTAAAAAGTTGGGGTCAAAAGGAAATCGCCACTCTTAACCACCGTTTTAAGGTGTAAGGCGGCAATAAAGTCAAAAAACATTAACACCATCATGAACTAAAGCAAAGCACTTTAACAAACTTTATACACACTTTTTAGATATCTTCCTTGCTTACAGAGTTATTCAAAAGTGGCCCGATTAAATGGGGCACCCTGTATATGGGTTAACCGGAAGTGCGACTTTACATAATAGAATTCTGGGATTTTTGGGTTTTATCTCAACAATGGCGCTAACGATTTTCTTTAATCTTGAAATGTTAATTACTCAATAGATATACAACCCTATCACTTGCTTTCATTCCTGGCTATGGTGCCTGATATTCGAAATTGAATTTTCATTGGAAATACATGTTTTGGAGGTTCCCTGAGTAAGAAAAAATGTTTTTAGCGAATGGTCTGTATGTGTTCTGTGAGTGTGTTTTAATACACAAGGTGCTGTTAAGTTGTAGACACAGCCTAACAACTATTATTTATTATTTGTCTGTGGGGAGGGATCAAACCCTACGCTATCCAAAACCCCACTGGGCCCATATAGCTACCCAAAGAAAAATCACAACAAACCGGGTCTAGAACAAATATCCAGACCCGGGTCTAATCCATCTAAGATTCATCGCAGTCCGAACAAATGGGTAATAACCTTAAGGAGAAATAGCCTAAGCTCTTTCACAGACATCCTGCTCCGACCAAAGGTCCTGAACCTAATCTCCTCTCAACCCAGACAATCTGTCATAAGATGGATGGGTTTTTTCTCCTCTTTCTCACAGACTCTACAAAATGGATCCGGCATAAGCCCCATTACGAAGAGATGTCTCCTTAAACCACAATGTCCAGTAAGAGATCCAACCAGATGCCTAGAGAGCTCCCTGTAAGACACAGCAACGTCCCACTAATAGCCCTGTCCGGACCGCCGGTGAGCGTTTTGGATTGCCGACAACCAACTGAGCTCATCCATAAGGATGAATACTGCGAAGCTGTCCATGATTGGAAGCCTGGCGATATGTGCCAGAAGACACGCCAACAGCAAGCTCGAGACCAAGGAAAGGGAGAGAGGCGCCTAATTTGGCAAACCTATCCACCTCCTCATCCCCAAAAATTTCCATATGACCCGGTACCCAGACTAGAAGCACATCGTTCAGAGAAGAAAGCTCTTCCAATCTTTTAGAACATTCTAACACCAACCTGGAAGTGAAGACACATGAACTCAGCGCCTTCAGCGCAGCTTGCTGTCCGAGCAGATACAAACACCTTTTAAGTTAGTGTTACATACCCTCTCATCCATGATACAACAAGAATAGCATAAACCTCAGTCTGGAAGACTGTGGCCCATTCACCATGGGATACTGTCAAATGATCTCCGGTCTCAAAATAGACCGCCGCTACAGACCTACCATCCATTCTGGAACCGTCCGTGTAACACCAGACGTATCAGGTATCACGCCAGACGGACCCAATCTTGACCAATCTTCCCTAGAAGGTAACCTAATTCTGTAAGAATGCTCGAAAACAAAAGTCTTCAACATTCTGTCAGAAGGAAAACCTGTAATAGGAACTTCAAAAGCATCTCGCGATGAATGTTAGAATGACCATATCGCTTATTCCACCAAAAACCTGCCTGTTTAATTCTATAACAGGCTTTCATTGCCACAGTTTTCACCTCTACAAAGAGCGGTGGGATTCCCAATAAAATCTCCATTGCAGCTGTTGGCGTGGTCCGACCCGCACCGGTCACCGCCAGACAAGCCAAGCGTTGAATATTCTCAAGCAGCAGACTAGCGGATCTTATCTCAATGCGACGCGACCACACCACAGTCGCATATAATAGCCTAGGTTTAATAACCATGTAATTAACAGAATTGTTTCTTTACAATATTTTCCAAAACAATGGAAACACTCCACAGTTATATTTCTACCAAAGCCTGTTAAGGTTAGTAAGTTGTTGAGCAGCTACAGACCCATCAGTCTGCTAAATACGCTCAGTAAAGTGGCTGAAAAAATTACTCTGAGTATCATCAATCAGCACTTAGTCCAAAACAACATTCTCATCAATGAGTTTGGCTTCCGGAAGGGTCTTTCTGCCACAGGGCAGTTGGCTCGACTGGTTGACAATATTACCGAGAAGTTCAACGAAAGAAAACGTACCGGTATGTTGTTACTGGACATAAAGAAGGCCTTTGATACCGTATGGCATGTAGGCCTTCTCTATAAAATGATAACTTACGGTTTTCCGGCTTATGTTGTGATTCTGGTACAGTGTTACCTTGCTGACAGAACCTTCCAGGTCAAAGTAGGTGATATTCTCTCTGATAGAAGGGGTCTAGTGTCAAGAGTTCCCCAGGGTTCTTCTGTCCTTGGGCCGGTACTTTTCTATATTTTCCTTAATGGCATACCAGTTAAAGACGATGTTTTGTTGTACCTCTTCGCAGACGACACAGCCTTGTATGTGTCGTCTTGGCGAACGGACACAATCACTAACAGACTGACACAGAATCTCCTTAAGCCATTAAAATACTTCCATAAATGGAAAATTAAAATAAATACAAAAAAAACCCAAGCAATATTTTTCACAAAAAGACGACCGACTTTACGGAAACAGATAACTATAGCTAACAGACCAATAGATTGGGCCCCCACTGTCAAGTACTCTGGGTTCACATTAGACAAATCATTAACATTTACTCCACACATTAACACAATAGTTCAAAGAAGCAAAGCTCTCATACTCCAACTGTTCCCTCTCCTAAATAGACATTCTACACTGAGTGTTGGCAATAAGTTACTGTTGTACATGGTTCTGGTCAGACCTGAGCTTACTTATGCTGCTCTATGTTGGAGTATAATGAGTGAGACCAACCTGAAGAAATTGCAAAGAGTGCAAAATAAGTTTTTAAGATTCGCCATTGATGCTCCCAGATATAGCCCAATTAAACTCTTGCTCGAAGAAACAAAAATAGGATTTATGAAAGAATTGTTAAAGAAAATATGTACAACTTTCTTTCTTAGTATAGCTTATAGTGAAAATAAAACAATCAAAAATATAGGATGTTACAATACAAATTCTCATTTAAAACATAAGAGAATTAAAAATATAATATGCCCACACATCAATAAAGAGACTACTATAGAGCTGGGTTTTTCCTTGTCATTTTTCCCAGCACCACAGTGTGAATTATATATTATGTGATAGAGAATTTGGTGAAGTGGTAAAGATGAAAATCTGGTACACTTAACATTGTAAATATGTAAATATCTGACAATAAAATATTATTTTATTTATTATTTAACATCTTGGGAGTAATCCCCCAATTTTTACCTACAATTCTTCGACATTGCCGAAAGGAAGTAATTGCCTTTTGATGCTGTGTCTTAAAGTGTTCCGACCAAGTTAATTTACTGTCAAGAACCACTCTAGAAACTTCACCGATTTGCAAATCTAAACAGAAGTTCCTAATAACCTAGGAGGTATTAATCCTATGATCTTCCTCCTATTGGTAAACAAAATCACTTGGGTCTTACTGGGATTAATTAAAAGACCTTTACCTGAGTCCAATCATATACCATGTTGAGGGCACTTTGCATTAAGTCCGAGATAGTAGTCAGACATTGCCACAGCAATAAAATAACACCATCATCGGCATATGCCTGTACATAGAATCCCGATGAATTCTTCCTGGTTAACAGTTCATCCATGACAGCACACCATAGCTTTGGCGAGAGACAACCACCTTGAGGACACCCTCTCCCCGCTCCCACAACCATAGTGTGCATACCTATAGAAGCCTGTATAACTCTACTCCTTGAATAAATACCTATCGAGTTAATTAAAACTGGTTGTATACCTTTTCGACCTAGGGAATCTTCAAGAGCATCGAACGATACTCTGTCAAATGCTCCTTCAACATCAAAGAAACACCCTAAAGCATATTCCTTTGTCTCTAGAGCAGATTCTATCCTACCGACCAGACAATGCAAAGCAGTTCGGTCGATTTTCCTACAGTATAAGCATGTTGGTTTGGATGGAGCGGATGATTCTTCAAAGGACCATCAGTAATATATCTATCCACCAACCTTTCCAAAGTTTTTAGAAGGAATGACATAAGACTTATAGGTCCAAATGCCTTAAGGTCAGAGTAGTCACTTCTTTCTGGTTTAGGAATAAAGACCACCCTAACTTCCCTCCATAATGTTGGCACATAACCAAAACTTAAACAATCTTTAAAAATCCTCATCAACACCTTCGTCAGAACAGCCCCACCATTTTGTAACTGACAGGGATAAACTCCATCAGGTCCAGGTGACTTAAATGGTGAGAAACTTTGCGCTGCCCAAACCACTCTATCCACAGTAACTACCTCGTCAACAGTAGCCAGGTCACTAGGATCCAGCTTCCTCCCATCAATCGCAGACGAGGCAGTACTGTTTATGTTTATGTTTTCCGGGAAATGGGTACTAAGCAGGAGCTGTAATGTCTCCATTTCTCCTCCTGTAAAGGAACCGTCAGGATATCTTAATGTGACATTCCTTATCCTACCAAGAATCCGTACCAGCCGATGTCTCTTGAGTCAAATTTAGATTCTTTTTTCGATCGCAATCCTTTTTTTTTTTTTTTTTTTTTTTTTATCCTAACAACTTACACGTGCTTAATGTATGAGTCCCCAGTACCAAATTTTGTTCGTGATATTAAGGACAAATAAACTTTTAGTTAAAAAAATGCCAAGTTTGTAGAAAAATCGTAAATTTGAATTGCAATTAGTACTGTAATAGATAGTCGTATGAGTGATACGCAGTCGATTTTTTTTTTTTAGTAATAAATCAAATTGGAAAGTGCAAAATTTCACACAAATTTGAATAAGAGTAATCTGATTTGATTTTAATTAAACCAAATGTTAAAATAAAATAGGTATTTTTAGATTTAGCATAATTTTAGATTTTGTAACATCTATTAAGTTACTAACATGGATTGTATAGTTAGAGGACTATAGTTTGGCTGATGTCGGATCCCTATTTGTGTGTGTGTGTGTTTTTAGTGGGTATTAGTGTTAGTGTTTTAGATACGATGCGGCCATACTATGGTGTTGGAATTGTGTTGGCACATAATACGTACACATAGAAACAACCTGGCCAGTAACGTGGAGGTTCCAAAGCGCGAGTGTTAGATCCAGTAATGAGGGCAAGGAGATAATTAGCAAGGTCAAGTAATCAAGTTAGTAATGTGTTGGTGGTAGTGTGTGTGTGACGGTCTGTAGTTCAGAATAGGAAGAGCACACCATAGCTCTGGGTTTTGGTGGGTTTGGTTTGAACTGGGCGGTATATATGGGTTTAGGTTTGCTTGGTTGGTAGCTAGGCTTTGGAGATCTCTCCCACTCATTCTCTCTCTCTCTCTCTCTATATAGAGAGAAAGCCAGCAGTGCTATGTTGGTGTCAGCATCGTTAGAGCTGATCTCTGTGCCACACCAGCTGATTAGAGAGTGTTACGTAGGAGAGAGGGTATTAGTGGTGTTTTGGGCCTTTGTGCACCATTCTATCTCTGCGTATATGTATTTCAACCTCAATAGTTGAGCGACCTAGTAGTTGTACTTAGTATTAGTAGATTGTTGATGTTGTTGATGATGATGATGATGATGTTGTTGTCTACCTAACCAATGTTAGTCAGTAATACTGCCCACTGGTTGGTTGACAGTTCACTACTAAATGCAACAATAGGGTCAACTACACTATCAACTCCTACTACCACTATCAATCCTTAACATTGCACATGCTACAACTTTACTGGGGATATTGCTGTCGTTAGTTGCTGGGTTCCTGGTATCGTTCTAGATAATGTCCTACATTCTGCTTACACCTTCTAAATAATATAGACACACAAAATACACTCACACAAAACCCAACCTATCAATAGAATTTTCTTACTTTTTACAATCCTATTAGTACATGATAAGTTCCTTAACATCTATCTGTAATCTCGTTAAGTGTCCTGTTTTTATTTGTGCATTTTCATTAGTTGGCTGCACAATTAAAAAAAAAAATAGATTTTTTAAGGTCATATATGTCCGGCAATCCTACTAATTGTGTAAAAAGCTAACCACAGGATACACAAGATACGATATAGCCATTCGACCATTTCCTGTTTGATTGGAAACATACATAATATAAGATAATCATAGTAAATAAATAGCTGATAGTTGCCAGGATAAAGAAAATATCCTGGAATGAAAGGTTGATTATATTGTAGTACAGAAGAAAGCACCAACAACATTGAACTAACCTCATATTAATTTGTAATCTAACGCCAAAAATTCCGCAGAACTATTGATTAGTTAGAAAATCAATTTATTTTTTCGAAAAAAAAAGTTACAAATAAAAGTGATAGGTATTTTTGGTGGTTATCTAATATCCAAAGTGTAAAGAAAATCGTTAGAGTAGTTTGTGAATAAATCGCGAAGAACTGAAGACAATCGCGTACTTCCGGTTGATGGATTTTGACCGAATTTTCGTGTGAGATGCGGTATTAATACTCGAACCTAAACGGACCAGTTTGAGCTTCCGCTTCAATTTTTTGTTTTGTTTACACGTGCACTTCACGGAACAGTTTTTCCTCAAAACATCAACAAGGACCTCATAACACCTATTTCAGGTAAAAACACAGTTTTCAAAATAATGAGGAATTACTTATATCAAAGTCAGCATCTGGATATAAGCTGAATATATGCATTACTTATACAGCTGATCAGTTGGAATATACATATATATATATTTCTTCAGAGATATTTTCCAGCTCTGCGAACCAACATTTGTATATCTATTATCTGTCCATCTACTCGGTAAGAAATGACCGTTAATTTTATGACAGATTATTTAGATTGTGAGCTGATTTAGGTTCAGCACTTTTCTGGATGCAACAGGATATTGTGTTTTTCGGGCTGTTTCCCCTTATGGTTATTGTCCGTTTTTTTTTTTACGATTGGGAACATTAGATGGTTACGATCCAGAAATGGATTTTTTTTAAATAGATAGTAATAATAAGGAGGCCCGGTTATGAGTCCAGACACCAGTGCCCTTACTTTTTTTTTACGCCCGATGAGCGTCTGAGAAGGTTTCGACGCCAATGATTACAGATGTTGCAATGCTCACTAATAACAGTAACATTAATCATATTTACCATTATTCATAATAGTGATTAAAGTTACGAGTTTAAGTTCATAAAAGTATATATACTTCCATGTGTAAATCTTACTGTGAAGTATTTGTAATGTTAGCATAATTTGTAATGAAGCATAATTATTTTCTTAAAATATGATTGAAAAATACTCTGTATCATTATATGGGTTTTCCCGTGTGTTACTGTTTTCAGCGAGAATGCTGAGATTTAAATCCTAAACGGATTTACTGTAGATTAGCAATACTGGGAAAGAGGAAGTAAGTAAATAAGCTAAGTTGCGAATCTTTAAGCCGTTTCACAGAGTTGGTTATTTTCAATCAAGCAGTTGACAGTTGAATTGGGGAAAAAACGAAAACAGATAGGATCCAAAATGAAATAGTGGGAGCGGATCTTTCTGACTTTGTTTCATCTCTTATTGCCAACACTTTACCTAAGGATTACTTCTCTCAAAAAGGTGCTCGAAGAATCAATCAACCGGCGTTGTCATCTGCAAAAGGACCAGTTTCTTGAGGACTCGATGTCTGCCAGGAAGACGTGAATAAAAACTTTGACTCTGGTAAAAAAAAAGTTTTGACTAAGAATTTATCTTTTGTTTCTCTTAATATTGCTGGCTTAAAAACAAGTTACATGATCAGTTCTTTTTTAATTTTTTTCGTAAAAATTATGATGTATTTATTTTTCTAGAGACTTTTGTCACAGAAGATTGCTTATTTTTTATACAAGTTACTTTTCAGATTACAAATTAATTTGGGTACCAGCTATTAAACATTCTAAATATGGCCGTGCTATAGGTAGAGCTGTTTATGGTATTAAACTTAACATTTTTCCAAAGTTAGTTTATTTTTCTGAATATGCAGGCATCAGTTTTATAAATATTAGGAGAAAAAATTCACATATATCTGTAGTTCCAGTATATTTAAACTGTAATTTTTGGGATCGTGACTTTAACACTTTAAAAAACTTACTTCAGCACTTCTCAAGCAGACAAATAATTTTAATTGGTGATTTTAATTCCAGAATAGGGGACTCACAGACTCTTCCAGATGACTTGTTTGTAGATAATCCTAGGGTCTTCCCTACTAGAACAACCAAAGATGGAATATTAAACAGTAATGGAACTCAACTGTTGGAACTATTTGATAATTTTGATTTAACTGTGTTGAATGGTCGTGTTTCAGGTGACTTGGAGGGTGAGTATACATTCATCGGTGCTATGGGCTCCTCAGTTATTGATTTTTGTTGTGTTTCGTTTGAATGTATCTCCCTCATTGAAAACTTTAAAATCATACCGGAAATATTTTCAGATCACCTCCCGCTTTCTTTAACGTTAAATCTGAAATCAGATTCTTACACCTCTCCTAACTCCTCCCAGCTGTTACCTCTCATACCTCAGTTGCCTTGGTTACAAAGAAATATAGAATGTTATAAAATGAATTTGGAAACACATATTTCTGAGATGTCCTCGTTCCCTGCTGATCCACAAAAATATGCGGATGTATTTACGTCTGTATCTTAAGTTCCTGTTTTTCCTCTAAATATAATATTTCTTATATTCGGTCTTTTCGCAAAAACACTTGGTTTGATTATGAATGCCTCCGTTGTAGGAAAAGATTGTTCAAATTATTAAACTTATTTCGTTCATCTAGCTCTGAAACAGTCAAAACTGCCTATTGTAATTTAAGAAGAGATTATAAGACACTTTGCTTTAATAAAAAAAAAGAATATTTTCAGTCAGTAGTATACCAATTTAAAGCAGTAAAAGACTCCAAAGACTTCTGGTATCTGGTAAATACTTTTAAAACACAAAAGTTTATCTGCGGTAATAATACTGATTTGGATGATTGGGTACTTCATTTTAAAACTTTGCTTAACCCTCCTTTAACCGATCCTGTTCTGTATGCACAACCATATATTGCCTCTCCAGTTTTAGATTCTCCGTTTACTTATGAGGAACTGATTTCTGTTCTTACCACAGCTAAAAACCATAAAGCTCCAGGTCCTGATCAAATTGTTTACGAATTTTACAAACATGCTCCGGCAATATTTCTAAAGAAATTATTAGATATTTTCAATTATATATATGAAATAGGAAGCACCCCGGCAACTTTTGGTCAGTTCATAATATTTCCATTATACAAACGAGGTGATGTCAATAATGTAACTAATTACAGGGGCATTTCCTGTTTAAATACTATGTGTAAAATCTTTACTGGTCTCCTACTCTCGCGCCTTGAAACATATATAAAGCAAAATAATTTATTAAGCGATTGCCAAACTGGTTTTAGAAAAGGATACTCGGCAATAGACAATTTATTTGTTTTAATTAATCTTATAAATATTAAATTCTTGACAAAAGGTCAGAAACTCTATTGTTTTTTTGTTGATTTTAGTTCAGCATTTGATACAGTAGATCATAAATTGTTAATACTGAAACTTTTAAATCTTGGAATTTCTTCCAAATTTATTAACATTTTAAATAACCTGTACTCCAATTCGTGTTCTGCGGTGCGAGGGAGAGAGGACATTTCTGATTTTTTTGGTGTGTCAGGAGGAGTAAGACAAGGCTGCCTTTTAAGCCCACTATTATTTTCTCTATTCCTTGACGACCTACCTGACACCCTAGAGGGTGGAGTCTCCGTGGGTGACACTAAAGTCAAAGCGCTATTGTACGCGGACGATGTGGTCCTCATTTCCGATACCCCTACAGGCTTACAATGGCATATCAATTCTTTACAAAAGTATTGCGATCAGTGGAACTTAAAAGTAAATTTAAGCAAGTCGAAAGTGGTTGTCTTCAGGAAAGGCAGAAGACTTGGTTCCTTAGAAAAATGGAGATATAAAGGTTTACTAATAGAGATCACCAATTCTTATAAATATCTTGGTGTTGTTTTAACGCCTTTCCTTTCGTCATCACTTGAATGACAAAATATCACAAGCTAAGTTAGGGCTGAATAGGGTCTGGTCCCGCTTTCTCTTTCACAATCAAGTTCCATTAAAATCCAAATATCAAGTCTTCAACACTGTACAGCGGTAAATATTGTGTTATGCTGCCCAAGTCTGGGGCTACCAGCGTTATGAGGAAATAGAGAAATTTTAAAGATATTTTGTTAAAAAAGTGTTTGCTTTGCCCAGTTTTACTCCTAACTACATAATTCATCTTGAGGGCTCCATCTACACAGTTTTTTTCTGCACATTAAGTCTTCATATTAAATATTGCACTAAAATTTTTTCTTCTCCTGATTCCCGTTTAACGAAGATTGTAGCCTCAGAAGTTGTTAAAAAGAATATTCTATGGTTTAAATACTGGTCGGATGTTTTGCAGAAATACTCAATAGAATTCAGTTTTAGTCTAGATAATTTATCAGACTGGAAAACTTATGCTTCAGTCTTGCTAGAGAAAATCAGAACAAGTGATCGGGAGGAGTCTGTGAGTCGTGCTCTGAAGTCTGATCGTTTCCTTTTTTTATAAAGAGCTGTTGGATACTAATAGGGATCTCTTTACATATAATGTTGGTCTAAATGAAGAGGTTAATCTTAAAGATTTGAGTCTATTGTTCAAAATAAGGGGTGAATTACTCAATCTAAATTGCGTTCCATGGTGCAATAAACACCAGGATAAAGAGCGGTGCCACTTGTGTAATCTAAATGAACGAGAGGATATGTTCCACTTTTTATGTCAATGTTCTGCACTGGCTCATATTCGTCAATTATACTTTGGAATGGGTTCACTTTCATCACAGTTTGTTATTTCTTACCTCTCCAATATAACTGATTGCCTTGTTTTTGTAAAATTTGTTCAACAAGCTCTAGATTATAGAAATAAAACCAATCATTAATACCTACAATTTCATAATTAATAATTATAATAAAATAGTAATAGCAAAATAGTAATTTTCTTTGTTATATGCAATTTTGCTTTTCTTTTTATGTAAAATTAATAACCAAACTCTGGCAGACGGCTTCATGCCATGCTATGTAATACTAATTTACTTATTTCTGTATGTAATATTTTCTTTTAAATAAAGTGTATTATTATTATTTCTTCAGAGATATTTTCCAGCTCTGCGAACCAACATCTGTATATCTATTATCTGTCCATCTACTCGGTAAGAAATGACCGTTAATTTTATGACAGATTATTTAGATTGTGAGCTGATTTAGGTTCAGCACTTTTCTGGATGCAACAGGATATTGTGTTTTTCGGGCTGTTTCCCCTTATGGTTATTGTCCGTTTTTTTTTTACGATTGGGAACATTAGATGGTTACGATCCAGAAATGGATTTTTTTTAAATAGATAGTAATAATAAGGAGGCCCGGTTATGAGTCCAGACACCAGTGCCCTTACTTTTTTTTTACGCCCGATGAGCGTCTGAGAAGGTTTCGACGCCAATGGTTACAGATGTTGCAATGCTCACTAATAACAGTAACATTAATCATATTTACCATTATTCATAATAGTGATTAAAGTTACGAGTTTAAGTTCATAAAAGTATATATACTTCCATATGTGTAAATCTTACTGTAAAGTATTTGTAATGTTAGCATAATTTGTAATGAAGCATAATTATTTTCTTAAAATATGATTGAAAAATACTCTGTATCATTATATGGGTTTTCCCGTGCGTTACTGTTTTCAGCGAGAATGCTGAAATTTAAATCCTAAACGGATTTACTGTAGATTAGCAATACTGGGAAAGAGGAAGTAAGTAAATAAGCTAAGTTGCGAATCTTTAAGCCGTTTCACAGAGTTGGTTATTTTCAATCAAGCAGTTGACAGTTGAATTGGGGAAAAAACGAAAACAGATAGGGATCCGGAAGCTTCAATCAATGAAGAATTCGACATTCAAGAAATGACGGGATGAAATGCAGGCAGTTAGATAGCGTGGTTTTGTTAATTGAATAAAGACTCTTCTAATGAGGAAATTTATCAAGCATGTTTTGATAGCTTCATGCTTTCAGCACCTACTGCTATCAAGCAGTAGATAGTGCTACTGTGATCATAAAGCGCACCTCAACCTCACGCACCTTACGCTCTCTGTCACATCTATTTTGTACGGTATGAAACTGAAAGGGCTACAACTTTGAAAACAAAAAGAAAAACAACTTTCAAGAAATCTGAGACCAAAAAACGTGATCCTAAATTCTACATCGAAGAAGACTTAATATCAAAGAGCAAGGAGGCCGCAAAGAGCAATTAAGAAGTCGGGAAACAGTCTGCAAACAGTATTCAAGCGCTTACTAAATATTATCGAGGAGTGTATAATACAATTCTCAAAGCGTTATAAAGAGTAACTATTTTTAAGAAGCAATCATACTGTCATCACTCCACTCTCTGCCAAAAGCCTTATTACTAGTTTTCATCAAGCTAAACAAGCTAGCTAACCGAATCGACCGTTAAAATAGCTAAGAGTTCTGACTAGCCACATTGTTTTTTTAGCTATGCTATCCAACGATTAGACAACGCTAGTCTCTATCACCAACATCATCACTCATCGCCCGGTCATTCAATTCTCTCGATGTATTCTTTCTCCTTTACAATCTGTAAAATATGATGTGAGTCAAGTGTCAGTAGTGTGTTTTAGACCATCAAGAACATTCAACATTTCCTGTCGCCATGACACTCGTATGATGAATGGAATATCATAGAAAATTTTCTAGAAGAAAAATGTTCTAACCATAAAGGCCCAAAATGAAAATATTGGCCCAGGAGGGTGAGATATCTATACAGGTTGAGGCTTCCATCCATGGTGAATGGCATTTAGGAGCTAGAAACAATGGAAGAAGAAGAAGAAGAGGTGAGGAGACTATGTCGTTATTCCTTTCGTTGTACGGATCTCCTTGTGAAGGCTGTGGCACGTTTGTGCAAAACAATGTTTTTCTTTGAAATTAATTGCGTTCATAAGGGCGGCACACTTACAGATAAAAAAAATAAGTACAATATGAAAACTATATAGTAAAGATTTTTTGAAAGAATATGGTTATTTGAAGTTTTATTTTTCGAAGGCTATATCAAGTATTTGAGAAGTGCGGAGAGAAAGAGAAGAAAACCGTTGAGAAACATTGTAATGAATTCCTCAACTATACAATCTACTAGGTTGTCTGGCTTGAAATAATAGCTAACATATAGGTGTATAGAATCTAAATTAGCTATCTTTCCTAGCTAATGAATAATTAAAGAGGGTGGATCAAGGTGAGCGAGAGGGGAGACGCTGATGGTGGTGGTAAAGAGCTCTAGACATTCGATATGTTATCATATTTACCTGAGCGGCATCCTGGCCGCTTTTAGAAATAACATTTAGATATACACTGCGCTAACTCATAATTTTTATCTTTTAGGTTTCTATTGAAATCCATCCTGTCATTGAACTGTCTGACATAAATAAAAAAAAAATAAATAAATAAGTTGTTACCTGGTTAATAAAAAAGTTAACATACAACAGGTGTATGAATAATCTTTCACATTTTCTAGTTTGTCAATTTGTAAGAAAATATCTAATTGAAATTTATCAGGCTTTTTCTATAAGATAATATTTACTAGTTCAGTGAATCCTCCACAAAAAAATCAAAAAATTGTACGTTGTATTAGCCATTGAGTCGAAAATCTTGCCGCATTTGCAGCAGATGTGTAGGGGTTGTGCGAATGGGTTTGTGTATTTTTGTGTGTAGCTGGTAGTGAACTAGTTTGCCATGTGATTTGCTGAACCCAAAATAATAGCATATGCAAATTACGTACCTCTGCTTAGAGGTCCTTGGATTTAGAGTGTTGAAGATGTCTTTGGTGTTAAGTGTTGTTTCATCTTGTTTGGCTGGGGTCCTTGCAGAGGCAAGCCAAGAACCGTGAAGAAGTGGATAACCTTAGATATCAGCCAAAGAGATAAGATGTTTTTTATTTTTATTTACTTATTTATTGTTATTTTTTTATAAATTTATCTTTATAGTGTTAGTACAATCTACTTGTATTGGAACCAATCTCCATCAAATTCGCCACACAAAAACTGGACTCAATAGTTACATTAACTGCTGCATCAAGCGTCACCATTGAGTCTCCAAGCGCACCTCAACTACGCATTACCTCTCCTGTTACCTCTCCACTACAATGTATTGGAAAATGAGCTGCAACTTCGACAGCTAAACTCTCACATACCTCTTCAATAAGTCAGTCCTGTCTTCCTAAGTCGGGTGTGTGGATTTCATATCAGTTGTTTTGTCGATATTTGTTTGCCTGTTTTGTTCGACTAACAGCCAATGTTGATAGAGAGCTAAACACTATACTATAGTTAGTTTTGCTAATAGTATGATACGGGCACAACTATTACAATGCAATCACATTTAGGTAAAATCTCTACAAGTCACATTCCCAAAAAATTTAACACATACATCCCCCATATTTAGATTTATGTCAGGCTATGGCCAACTAAACATTTATTAAAAATTCAAATTTTTTAGCAATTTGTCAATTCAAATGCTAATAAGTGCACAAAGTTCAAGATCACGTGTGAATTTTCACACTAGGTATTTTTGTTTTAATTAATTATTTGCTTTAGTAAATCTCATATTACAATATTTTAAACACAACATAATAATCATTAATATTTGCAATTAGTATTTTAAATCCAATCTTTTCACAGTTATGTGGTGGAAGGTTACAAAATATAAGTGTAAAGGGTAACAAAGGATTTTTTTTTCAAGGATAAATGTATTAACGATTTTTCTTTTTTATCTGCTTCACACTAAGAAATGGCCTAAAGAGAGAGATAGTGTAGTAGTAGTAAGTGAAACTGATCTGAGAACAAGAAATGATGAATAGTATGATTAAGAAATGACTAGGCCAATATGGTGATGATTGGGTGTGTTGTGTGTATATATATAATACAACTTCATGTTTTATATGAGGAGAATGATGGTGATGTAAAAGCCTGATGATTTAGTAGTTTACCTGGCGCCTGGATGGATGTATGTGCTATAGGACGGCAGAGTGGCGCAGATTATTGTACAGTTGTTATTATTAACTGGAATATAATATATACGTAACTAGTATTGTTATATAGAGGTAACTCTTTCTAACCGCTATTGGACACATTCATAGAGAGAGGACAACCTATTAAACTGTATATAGAGATAGAATGATGAGAAGTGAGCATTTAACAATAACATACATATCAATATGTTTCTCTCTCTATATATACGTACATACACACACTTATATGCATGAATACAATACAACAACAACAACAACAACATAGGAGTATACGTATACACCACCTTGATTATGTTCAATCAGCTGTTTTCCTCCGCCCGCTATCCACCTTTCGAACATGTCTTCATCAATATCCATACCAATGTACATATATATATATGTCTATACGGCGTACTAATTCTATAACAGTGATTGGACATTTTCTAAAGGTGTCTATCGATTTTATGGTGTCCTAAATTGGACAATATATTTTACCGTTACACTTTTATAGTATTCAATATAGGTTGTTAACAGAAGGATCTTGAACTTTCATAATAGTTTATTACAACTTAATCTATATTTCTACTTATAATTTTTCGCTTACTAATAAAATAAAATTTATTATCTGTTTGTGTAACTTCTAAATCTCTCTCTCTCTCTATTATTGTTGTAAAAGCAAGTGTTGCAATCTTATCAGATTTTGTATATTGAGTTTTAACCGGAAATACATAATCAGGTCCCTCCATGTATGCGTATTTGTAATCAGCATAATCAAAAAAAAAAAAAAAAAAAAAAAAAAACCTTGTTTCGATTTATTGACAAAATAAAAAACCTTTCCATTCCTCCACAACACACCATGATCTCTCTAGACGTCACATCTCTCTTCATTAATATACCTACATACATAGCCTAGCCACTGCCGTTGCCAACATTGTTACGAACGACTCATTAACTCCAGCCTTCTCTCACTCTGCAAGTCCATTTCATTCTTAGTGAAATACGTTGACGATCTCTTTCTGACTGTCAATCCAGACCATATTCCCTTAATACTTGACACCTTTCCATTCTTACCTTTCACGCATACAGTTTACTTAAGAAATAGAACAAAACAACCAAATTTCTTTCCTAGACAGTCTAATAATACACAACCAGACCAAACATCACATACAATTGGTTCGCCAAACCTACTTCCTCCGTCAGATTTCTACATTTCCTTTCAAATTAGTCCTTTCATAAAATTAATTCCATCAGAAACCTATACAACCGAGCCATTAACCTGTATGCATCTCCATTTCAGAATGACAATATCAACGAAATTCATAACGTTCTACTACAAAATCACTTCATTATCCAAATCACCTCATTCTCAAAATGTTCATGTAAATTAAAAAAACAACTTCGTAAAAAACCACATACCACTTTAAGCCCGAACCATCTACGAAAAATAGCTTACATATGTACTAATGTAACCAGGTAATTTTTTTGTTCAAATAAAAATTTTTGTAACCTACAAAAATTCAGTACACTTACTTACTGGACATGCCTCGTATTTTCGTTCTTTCATCCACACAAACTCTATCTCATACAAAATTATTCATATTTTAATGTCTGTCATCCCCAATCTCAAGTCTGGTCTCTTCCTCCACCAAACTCAGCAAACTTAAAGACCCCATTGAAACTTATGACCAAACTCCATAGCCACACAATAACCTCCTTGTAGCATTTAACTCTCCACCCTTCCTCTCTATCTCCTCCAACCCAACCTACAAACCAGTACCTTCACACATGCATTGCTGTCCTCTCTCCCCATTCTGACCCAGTCCAATCAGCTCTTTTCTTCAAAATAACATCTAAGTTCTCTTGAAAAATGGTTACATAGATAGAAAATGAAAGTTAGTGGTCAGAAAAACATGAACTTGTCACCTGGCCTCTAATTCCTTTAAATCACACTTTTCTACAATGCACTGACAATAAGATGCCTCCGTCTCTAAATTGGCAAACGTCTAAACTGAATCCATATAGACGTCCCAAAGGGCGTCAAGAATTCAGAAAAAAAAGATTACTTCCCTACTTTTGCAGAGCTCCTTGACAGCAAATCTAAACTGACATTAATCAACAATTTGGAGTCACGGACTCAAACTGTGGATGTTCAGCCAAGCAAAAGAAAAGAAAGCTGATAATTCTTATACAATTGCATACATATTATTGTCCATATTTTTCCAATCGAGTTTTCTTTTCCAGGACCGCTTTTTTGTTGTTGTTGTTGACCAATGAATATTTAATAACGAATCCCTCTTAGAATACAATCCGGAATATTTAAAAGAGGGAATATAATGTATAAACGAATTCAGTTATGTCAGAAGTGATAGAGGGGGATAGGATTTCTATTGTTTTTCTTTTATTTATAATACAAGGAAAAATTGTACAAACAATAGGAAAGTAAGATATATATATATATATGAAAAGATTCATGTTTGGTTTCTGTGTTTTAAGATGAACCAGAGAATACGAACGGTACATATAGGTATAAACGTACATAAGGATAGTTAGTTTGGAAGTGTAATAAAACCATGCGGGAGAAGACGGAATAAGAGAGATGGTATATGCGAAGAGGAAGATGTAGATGAAGATGAAGAAGAAGGAGAAGAAGAAGAAGAATAAAAGAGAAATGGAGATGAAGGGTATAAATGGTAGCCGGTTTTGACAAGTTATAAATCCAACTAGCCAAGTAGGATTGCATTCGGTCACAAAACAGGCAAAAAGGACCGGCCCAGCGACCAAAAATTTATGTGGATGACCACAGAAGTTGTTGCTAGAGAGTTGAATATATGGGTGTGTGTGTGTCTGTGTTTAAGTGTGTATGTGGTTCGCTTCCATATACAATGCTTCTGTATGGAACGCTATACTACATACACACAAACACACACCCCCACACACATGGTTTTATATACCATTGGTTTTTTTACTTTCATACGAGCCACCATTGTGCCTGTCCCACCACTGACTCATGCACATACATATATACACACAAACATTCAAGTTTGCTGCAAAACTCGTCTCCTTTGTTTATGTTCCTCCTCATATGCGGAATAGTAAGTAGGAAAAAGAATCGCCGTAGACAGCCAGCCACAGTGCGGGTTCACAAAGCTTTTGTGGCAAATAAAATAAAACAAAAAACAACAAAAAAAAGAAGGCCTGCGATGAACCACTGTCCCATTCAGAAGAGCAGAGGAAGAGCACCTTCAGCAGAACATCAAATAAACAGAGGTACATAAAACTGCTTGTATATATCACTGTATAATGTATATAAAACTTGTTTCATACATACTGTATAAGTATGTATATATTTTTTTATTTAAAGAAAAAAATGTATTAAAAAAAACTGCTGCCTTTTACTACAATTTTTACAGTTAAACTGGCAAACAGTTTTTACAAATTTTCTGCTTCAAGTTTTTTGAGGCAGCATCATAACCTTCCAGCCCTCACAAACCTCTCCAAAATAAGTGGTAGGTCTGTGAGTATGGTCAGTACACCAAGTTTAACGAAAGCCGTTGGTGTCTTTAAGAAGAAAATCGCAGAAAAGCTGGAAAAAACCTTTTCAGCAAAATTGCACTTCTGGTGAACAGATTTCCTTCAAACTGGGAATTTGGCATCACATTTATTCGTTATTAACACTATTTAGTGATACTATAGTACATATAATAAACTAAAAATGACACTTTGCAGGACCGAACACACATTCCCAAAACACCCCTTACATGAATTGTTTGGAATAAAAATTCAAATGGGAGCCATAGATCTACATGGATGTAGTGTAAATACATGGATGTAGTGTATATACATGAATGTAGTGTATGTACATGGATGTAGTGGATATACATGATGTAGTGTATATACATCAATAAAATGAAAAATAATAAAGCCCCTGGAATCGATGGTTTACCAGCAGAATTGTTTAAACAAGGAGGGGATACACTCCACGAGGCCATCCACAATCTCATCATGAGTATTTGGATCAGTGGGGCAGCGCAATCATATGCCCAGTATACAAGAAAGGCGACCAATTGGAGTGTTCAAACTACAGATCTCTCTTATCCTGCGCATATAAAATCCTCTCCAACATCCTCTTCGAATAAGCTAACCCCTTTTGCGAATAAAGAGATTGGACGATATCAGACAGGTTTCAAAAAAGGAATGTCCACTGTGGATCAGATATTCTCTCTCCGTATAATTATGGAAAAAGGGCTTGAATACAAAGTCCCTACGCACCACCTATTCATCGACTTTAAGAGTGCATACGATAGTGTTCTCCGCCCAAAACTGTACCAAGCTATGGAGGAAATGGGCATACCATCTAAGCTTGTCAGGATGGTTAAAATGACAATGTCAGCAGTTTCTTGCGTGGTACAGGTGCAGTCAGATGTGTCCCCTGAGTTTGGAACGAGTAAAGGACTTAGACAAGGAGATGCCCTCGCATGTCTCCTTTTCAACCTTGCTCTAGAAAAAGTTATAAGAGATTCCCAAATTCAGACCATGGGTACTATCTGCAACAAAACCGTTCAATTGCTGGCCTACGCGGATGACCTGGATATCATAGCAAGGTCTCTCCCTGCAATGAAGGACGCCTTCCTTGCCCTGAAAAACGCCGCATCCGCTATGGGCCTAGAGGTAAATAAACAAAAAACGAAATATATGTATGTTGGGAGTGGTGGAGCTTCCGTGGGAGAAAGTATCCAGATAGGAGCATCCTCTTTCAAAAGAATCAATGTGTTCATTTACCTTGGTTCTTAAGTCAGTTCCTTCAACGAAATTAACCAAGAGATCAAAAGGAGAATCATGACTGCCAATAGGTGCTATTTCGGCCTGGTAAAATTTTTT
>JAAEAF010009993.1:0-15880 GCA_011037195.1 Triatoma infestans
TGTATGAAACACTCACACACACCACTTTCTCAAACTGCAGTTGATAAAAGTGGCACATTCCTTCAAACTTGGCATTTTTATAGAATGTTTAATGACTTCAATATTATAAAGGCGGGGGAACTTAAACCATAGTCAAAACGACAGTGAAGCGGACCTCCCAGCTCTCCTCGAGAACCGGCTAAAATCAAGCTGCTTCAGAAAGCCTTTAAACCTAAATGAATTTTCCCTGAAATACATTTGAAATAAAAGTGTTGGACGGAAGTGTAAACAAAATTTACCAAGTAAAATCGAAAAACAAAAACTAGAAAATCCATTCAGTAAAGTGGTTCTTCCGGCAGCGCCATTTTGACTAAAATCTAATTGTCGGCTTACTTGGCAGCATTCAAACGAAATATTAACTTTGAAATTTCTGCGATTTTGCGTTTTTTTAAGTTATGCCGATCACACATACACGCTGGCCAGTTTCTAAAAATCACTTTTTTGAGCCTAAAAGGCTCAAGTTTTAAAACTTGTAAAACTCAATTTCAATAATTTGTCGCCATCGTAATACTTCATTTTACACAGTAGTACGGGAAAATAAAAAAAAATCCGTTACAGATCAGTAATAAATGCAGATATGTGCATCTGAAATATAAATAGGCAAAAGGTGAGTACTTTTCAGGTTTTATTCAATAGATTTCTGGAGAAGTTTAGCAGGATAATGAAGAAAAGAAAAAGTGAAAAATTTAGAGATGAGAGAAATTGGAGAAAAAGTGCTTGAGGTCATTGAGGGTTAGAGATGAAATAGACAAAATAGAATAACGTCTGGGTGATGCTGGAAAAGAGTACTGGAAAGGGGGGCGGGAGGCTGAAGGGAAGAGAGTAAGAGTGGACCAAGAAGAACCTGGAAGCAGGGCCTGGCTGGCCCCGGATTCTTGAAGACTGGAGAAAATTGGCAAACAATCTGAGATAGTAGGTTGGGGAATCCACTGACTGCTACAAAAGTCCTTAACAAAAACAAGCTCCACCTCGGGCAAACTTACTGCCAGCTCCCCTGGCAGCACTAACATGAAATATTTTGTTTTTTCAGCGATGTTCTGTATTTGAATCATGCCGCCCCAAACATTTTCTAAAAACCACTTTTTCGAGCTCTGGAGGAGACCTCAAAACATGCCGGGATAAACCAATTTAAAAAATATCCATGTTTTTACAGTATTACTACAATAGTTTGAATAGACTGAAATCTCCCCAAAATAATTTTCCAGCTCGTTAATCAAACTGATATGATATTAGAGCGCCATGTTTATACCCAATTATATGGGTTGTGAATCTCTCTGCTATCAATGCGCAGGATAATTTTGCCTTTAGCTAACCACGTCTTTATTTCTGTGTGTGCCTGTATGTGTGTAATTTTACACATACCTACTGACTCCATCATGTTTCACATACATGTTCATTGTGTAATTTCACACTTCATTGAAGCCTGTACCGTTCTATTCAGGAAAATACTAGGAATTCCCTGTGACGGAGAGATATTTATCATATCAGTTAATTACTTTGAACTGTACTATCTGTTTATTAAAGGCAAAAACAACTTTGTTTGGTATTTATGCAAAATATTTAATTACTGATTGAACTATATGTTAGTAGAAAAATTCTGGTGTAAACTCACACAGCTTTCTCTCGCCCCAGTATATTTGACTGTATTATTAAGTGAAGAACAATATTTAGTGTCTGTTATCTCTAGAACAATGTGTCTGTTATCTCTAGATTACACAGAAAACGTAGAAGTTTTCGAAAAAAACTTCAAAAAACTTAGAAACCTTATTCTGTAAAAGCGCACTTCCCGTTAACCCATTTTCTCCAAATTTGGAATTCTATTAATGCTTCTAATGTGCATTAATATTATTTATATAATGGATAAGGATTGTGAGATTCGGTCTTTTTTTTTTAAATAAAAAAACTTAAATTCGTTCACTCTCTCTGGGTTAAGGTGTTCTCGACCTTTTATTTTTTTTAAATATACATAAGTTTAAGTTATCATGTTTTGAAGATTTTTTAACATTTCTTATTTTTATGCCTTGATAAAGACAATATATTTGTCGAAACGTTGGCAAAAATTTAAGTTTTTTTATTTTTTTTTTTTTAAAAAGACCGAATCTCAGAATCCTTAGCCATCATTTAAGAACAGTCGAGAAGAATCTTCTACTATTTATATAGGTGAAAAAACCGTGTATTGTACTGGAGGTGGTACTTTAGAGGGAAGCGCAATGCTACTGTTCCCCCAAAACCTCCATTAATTAATTTTCCCAGGAAAATGTTTCAAATAGAAGTGATAGGAATTTATGTGTACGAACTTCAAAGTGACACTTTAGTGATAGTGTACGAACTTTAAAGTGACACTTTAGTGATAGTGTACGAACTTTAAAGTGAAACTTTAGTGATAGTGTACGAACTTTAAAGTGACACTTTACTGATTGTGTACGAACTTTAAAGTGACACTTTACTGATAGTGTACGAACTTTAAAGTGACACTTTACTGATAGTGTACGAACTTTAAAGTGAAACTTTAGTGATAGTGTACGAACTTTAAAGTGAAACTTTAGTGATAGTGTACGAACTTCAAAGTGAAACTTTAATGATAGTGTACGAACTTTAAAGTGACACTTTACTGATAGTGTAAGAACTTCAAAGTGACACTACAGTAACAGAAATTTTTAAGTAACAATGCAGTAATAACATAAAAATGCCGGTACGATCGCAATAGTTCCACTTACAGCTGTATTGGGAAATTAATAAACATTAATTCAGTTCCTTCCTCATACTATGTATAATTATTAGCAATAATTCTAAATTAAAGAGTTGAAATAGTAAACGACCATTAACAAAATTATTCATTCTAATTCATTTAATTCAAAATGAAGGAGACGGTGAACAAGTAGAGGAAATAAAATATAAAAAAAAAAAAACTGACTAAAGGAAGGAGTTAATTTCCTTTTGTCTTACTATATCTGTGTATATATATAAAAACTATGTTGTGGCGCGGAATAAATTTGGAGAAGGGGGGCCCACAAAAAAAAATGGTAGGTACGTATTAAGTATGAGACCCTTGGACAGCTTGTCTGGAATTCCACGAGACGTGCACATGTGTGCGCGTGAGCACTGAAACATAAACCATGATCATTCAATACGGTTAGGTTTATTTATCATTAGTAGGTCCTGGTAGTTCGTATTACATTTCTGTTTACACCTAGTAAGAGGAATTACTGCGATCGTGTCAAATGAGTTTTCACCGGAAATACATATTTTTGGGGTCCCCTGAATACGAAAAAAAAGGTTTTTAGCGAATGGTCTGTGTGTATGTGTGAGTGTGTGTGTGTGACTGCGCGCGCGCGCGAAAATATCTCAATTTGTGTGAATAAAATATCTCAAAAACGAAAAATTGTTGGAAGCTTAAACTTGATAGTTCGTTTAGTATTAACACCGCATGTGACCATAAGTTTTTGGACAAAATCCCATCAATCAAAAGTGCGACATTGCTGAATGTTTTATTTTCTCAATTGTTCTTGAAAACTGTTGCCGCGATTTTCTTCTAAACCCGTATATTATCTACATTCAGAAATCTAACATTTTTTTATTTAAAACATTTTTCCGGAAAAATGTATGTTGTGTGTGTGGGGGGGTGGTGGGGGTGGAGCTGAGGGGAACTAGCGTCATCAAGTCCTCTAATGTTCTACTTCAGTATAATGTAATGTATGATTTTTATCTCTTACGTCATGCTTTAGTAGCGCATCGCTAGAATTCCAAACTTGAAGAATATCGGCAAACCGGAAATGCGTTTTTACAGAATAAGTTTTTGAGGTTTTTTGAAATTTTCTCGAAAACGACTATAATGATTTGTCAACTGCCCGGATATGCATATCACTTTTTTGATTTCTCAAAAAAATTGATTTTAGGGAGTACCGGAATTTGTGGCGACATTTAAAAGTTATTTGGTTGAGGTCTTTGGTCAGAAAGTAATAACAAACAATCTTAGGTTTCCCTAAACATTTAGGGATACCTAAGATTGTTTTTTATTGACCCAATATCTCAACTATTTTCAAAACATTATATAAATAGTAGGGCCGATCAAAAAGTTCCTCAGTTATTTGGTTTGTGAATTATTGTTGGCGCTGACTACTGACTGCACTGTCAGTACACCTCTGCCTGTCCTCCACTAAAATTGGACGTTTAAACAAAATTTGCCATCTTATATAGAGAGTTATGTGAGTGTTTCACACCAGATTCCTTTTGTGCTGGACGCGTCTACATATCTGCCTTGTAAATTACACGGCCTGTCTAGCGTCCTCTCGCACCGGTAATATGGTTACTGTTGAATTATTGAAAGGAGGATTCACTTCAGCGTATTTTTAATGCTTTATTTATAAAGATAAAAAATGTCAGCAATTCTAAAGAAAATTTGTCAGTTATTAAGAGAAAGTTGTGTGATTGTTCTCACCAGATGTTTACGTTTCCTAGGCTAGATAATACTACCTGCTAACTGTCCTAAATGAAGCAAACAAGACTATCTGAGAGCAGCCCAGTTGAACTACAAGGTCCCCCACAAACAGTGTTTCCATGACGCCCTTAGATTTTATTTATTGTATTTACTGCCTTAGTCAGCCAGTTCTTTGTTATTATCTAGCTCTGTGTATGAATGCAGCCCATTCTATATACACACAGGATTTATAGATTTGCTGAATGTATACAATTTTTTTTTTATCCTTTAGTTCAATGATAAATATATCAATGCTGCATTTCTATTATCTAGAATTTTTTTTTTAAATTAAAATATCTTCTTCATCAATTATAGATTTATTTATTACAGTTATAAAATTTTATTGAGGAAGTAAAAAATAAAGACTGAACTTTCCTAATAGAAAACTCAAAGATACACAACTTTTGTTAAATGGTTGTTACAATTCGACAGAATAGTAATAAAATCGATTTAGTTGCTTTCCAGATGGCAACACTGTTTAAATAACCAGTTTTGATTTTTTTGGACTTTGACAAACATAATACGATTAATATTTACCAACTCATTAAAATGTGTTTTCTTTCTCTCAAGTTTTGCGATCTCACCTTTTTGCGAACATGTTTAGCTTTTTAGAACAGTTCTTATATGTCTGATATGTATGTATAAAAAAATGTTTAAGAACATTTAGTTGAAAAACACTCTAGTTTCTTTTAGTGCTATTTACACGGTTATAAATGATGAATTTTCTTCAAGCTTGTCACTACATGTTTAGTTTTTCTCCAATCTGAGAATCTAAATTAAATATAAACCACTTTTTTTGAAGAAATCATAGCCTTACTTTTCCTCCACAACACCCTTGAATAAACATCCTCGAAGAAAAGTTCCAATCAAAAGTGATAGGTCTCTGTATTTATACTAAATTTATATTAAATATTTATATGGAATCCTCAGTATTTTTAGGGAGCAAATCGCAGTAAACTGTCCAGTAAAAACTCTCTATCATTCTATTTTTTTTTTTTTTTACTGGGAATTTTGGTAACATATTTAATTCTAATTAATATTATTTTGCTGAAGGATTTGTATAATAAACTAAAATAGTACTTAAGAGGAAAACATTACCCCATCTCTCTCTCAAAACTCTTTTAAATGATTTTTACCCGAGAAAGGTTTCAAATAAAAGTTGCAGCTCTTTTTTTTATATATGTAGTTGCTATAGTTAGTTGAAAGAGAATCGTTGGAGCGATTTTCAAGAAAATCACAAAAAAGTCAATAAAGAGGAATCTTGAGCGATAACTTGCTGTCGGATCTTATGGGAGATACCCAACAGGAATGACAAGATGGAACTTTCTGCAAATTTTCCTTTTGAGCTGTGCTGTCGTTCACATACACTACACACTTTCCTAGAATTACTTTATCTGAACCAGAGGGGGTCTCAAAACTGGTATTTCCTCCCTCGATATCGTAACACTTCCTCTTTTACTTTACCGGCACAGTAATAGAATGTAAAGAAAACAATCATAAGAAACTCAAACTTGAAATTCCCTATGAGATACTACCGTAGCAGCAACACGGTCCAACTACCGGAAGTGTAATTTTACTCATCCTCCCCCAAATTTTCGCATTTTTTCGAAAACAAATCCAACATTTTCTCTAAAACAAGTATCTATAAGTTGGTTTTAAAAAACCATCAATAACTAAGTTTTTTATTTCAAATTTTTTTCTGGCAAAATTGATTTTAGAACGGTTCTGGGGGAGGGGGACATTAAAAGTCCCCTCCCCCACTAAAGAGGGTGACATTAAAAGTTTCCCACTGAAGTCTCTTTTCAATGCATTTAATTGGTTCCACTAGTAATATTCCGACCTTGAAGAAAATCAGTTGATCGAATTGCGAATTTTCTGAACAGTTTTTTCAGTTTTACACGATTTTCTTGATGGCTTACCTGATGATGACATTATTTGTCTGGCTGATGATGTCATCTAATTTCATTAAACCAGGTATACCAACTGCACACGTTGTATATACAATAGACGTTTTGTTCTCTTGAACCACTTCTGTTTGAAACTTTTTTCTGAGAAATTTGATTTTAGGCTTGGCCTTCGGAGCTTGCACTCCAAGCTGCCCTCTGAAATTCAAAATTTATCATTCAGATGTATAAGACATCTGCCATCTGCAGTGAGTGTCCACATCAGTTTTTTACTTTCTCTTACTTCTAGTAACAGGAAGTATTGTAATCGTGTCAAATTTTCGATATCGCGTTTTCACAGGAAATATCGTTGGGTCCCCTGCGTTCAAAAAACGGTTTTTAGCAAATGGTCTGTGTGTGTGTGTGTGTATATATGTATATATATATTTATATATATATATATGTGTTGCGAGTCAAAAAATTGACCACTTAGAACTGTAATTACTCTTACAAGAGTGAGCCGAATGGATGGTTCACAACAGATTTATTTTTTCTCTGCAATAGAATTATTAATTGCATTAAAAACTACCTTATAATCACCAAAAAGTTTCTCCTTAAATTATAGTTCTTAAAGCATTAATTCTTTGTTCTAACAATGACCATCCAGTCTTAGGAACAATTTACATAACTGCAAATATCATATAATTATTAGCTTGTGAATTAACGGTACCAGTCTGTAAGTAGTTACTACCTAGATCGTTAACTTGTAAACGTTTTAATTCTTCATTTTCTGAATTTCATTTTAGTTAATTTTGCCCTATTTTCATTCCAATGATGGCAAAAAAAGACCCAATCTTTCAGCCATGATTTATTCTTCACAATTTGCACACAAAATACCAGCCATTCTTTTTGATTTTTAACAAGAGAGATACAACAATAGATACGTATTATATTTGTATGTTATAAAACAGCTGCTGTTTCCTGTGCTAAAAAGGCCCTGTAAATAACCTCTTTCGGCATTTTTACTTTGACGTTTTATTGGTCGACCATTTGCAAAAAAACAAGCCTTCCCAATTCTTTGTGCCGACTAGTATTGAACCTTCCATTATAAGGTTACTTTGAGACGTTTGCTTCCATTTAGTAAATACAGGATAAATTTGTTTTATTAATCAATTAGTTTTCTTTAATTTCTTTTAGTTAATATTTTATTACTAAAAATAAAGTACAATTATAAAAGTCAGCGTACAGTAAACTTAAGGCGCCATTTGAATCTCTTCTTTGCAACCTGTTTAATAAAAATAACCTGGCAAGCCAAAAGAAAATAAAAAAATCGATTAGCAAACAATGGGCACCTAAAAAAATCATAATTTTATTGATATCGATAGCCAAAATAGCATGAAAATAATTCTTACGTGACATACATTAAAAAAGAAAAGAATCGATCACGTGAACTCAGTAAAATAGAAAGAATATTACTCTCAAAGTGGAAGGGGAAGACAGCTTTTACTCGTCACCATGCTGTATTCATATTTTCCCTGACAATCATATAAATATGTCAAGTGTTAATTGAATATTTGTGTAATTGTAATCATGAATGCAAGGCAGGATTATGTGATGTCATAATTTTTCTTTTTTAGTTTTGCAAAACTATTTAAATGAAAATTCAACATGGCATTTATCAGTTTGTATATTTGACTGAAATCTTTTCTTTATGTTCGAATTAATAATGTGCATTTAATTTATTTTGGGCGCCTAAACGTTTCTTAAGGACTTTACTATTAGAAATTTTCAATGTTATGTCAGCAGTAGCAATGGTAGTGTCTTTGTGTTGAGAAAGGCTTTATGTCCAAACTACATAAATTTACAGCAATTAGATATTTTGGGCGGAGGGGGTTAACAACTATTTTACTGTGTATGAAGAAACACATTTTTATATATTGATAAAAATAAGGGCCTATGCCGGGAATCGAACTGTGGCCGGTATGACTGTTAGCCAGCCGAACATGCTTCTAAACCACTGAGCTACTATGGCGCTCTAAGTGGAACAGGCTAAACTTCATATTGGATATGAAAAGGTGATACTTAAACGGGACATTAATTTTTCGTTTTTGAAATATTTTGTTGAAAAAAACATATTTAGAGAGAAGAGTGTGTACTATTCGATAACATATGTCACATATAAAAGGAATATAATTTATAATGTCACTCTCTAAGTTCACATCTGAATGTCAAAATTATAAGAACTAAAATTTAATTAATGACTTTACATTAAATTCTAACAACTGGAAGGAAAAAAAAAAACAAAAAACGAAATAATAAAACGACCTCTATGCCGAAGAAAAAATGCTTTAAGCAGGACTGCCATATGCTGTTTAGTATATATGTGCATATGACGTAGCGACATCGCTGTTTTTTACAATAGCTTGCGCACTACATATATAGTACACATGGACGAATTACAAGCTTGCTGACTTGATAGGAAGTCCGCATGATGAAGTACATATTACACACACAGATACGCACATACTACACGAAGAATGAGAAAAAAGTATGAGATTGGAGAATGAGAGGATGCGCGCTTTTTAATTGTTATAGCACGCAACTTGCGACTATTGTATAGAAGATACATGAGCGATGATGACACTTTCATTTCGACAGGCATTCTGGGGCAACTTTTTTGTTCTTTTTCTTTTTTTTAAACAAAACAGTTGCATTTCATGTTTAATTTTGTAAACACTACTATTTTTTAAATATTTTATTTACTGTCGCTGGTAGAAGTGGGCAAACTGTAACTGTTGTCTCATTTTCACATTTCATATGGAGAAAGTAATGGCAATCCCGTGTTAACTGTGGAGTAATATAGTGAGGGAAATTGACATCACCCACTGAGAGACATTGTGTGGCAGCGCTGTAAACTTGCTTGCTCTCATGGTGGCTAGTGATCTGTGAACAACGAAAAAACTGTAAATTTTTCAATAGAGACTTTTCTATTTCTTTTACACTTGGCAAGAGGAAACACTGCATTCTTGTCCACTTGGCAAGAGGAAACACTGCATTCTTGTCCACTTGTCGTTTTCCACCGACACTGCATTCTTGTCCACCTAAGTTTCCCTTAGGAATACTAATTTTGATTTCCTCAGAGTATGAGCAAAAAATGTTTTCAGTGTATGTGTGTGTGTGTTTTAACAAAATATCTCAAAAAAATATAATTGCCAAACTTGGTATTCCGTTTAGTTACTACTGTCGCATCTGACACCATGGTTTCAATCAACATCCACAAACCGGAAATGCGTTTTTACTAAATCTAGTTTCCAGTTCTCTAAAGATTATCTATAAACTTGGTATACTAATTACATGCATAAAAGTAGGGTATAAATGTTACAACTGGCGCAACCCCTTCGTCCCCCGCCTACAAAATTCGCTGGATAGGAGGGTGTTCTTCAGCCCTTCCTCAGCTCACCGTAGCTAAGGCGATGGGGAGTGTGGTGTAGTGGGTATATAGCTGTCTCAACATTCCCTATATCATCATCTCTCTCACTAACGTTAGTAGCCCACCTGTTCATCTATAGCCCACGCTCTCTATAGTTTGTAATTATAATATAATAAAAAATAAATAAATAAATAAATATTATAAATAAAACTTAATAATATTTGTGTAATCAAATACAAAATTTGTCATTTAGCTGTCTTATACTCTAGTCGTTACCCTTTGAGGTCACCAGCACTATTGTATTTGTTTTTTTTTTATTTATAATTTTATAAAATTAGTAAAACGTAATAATAATTTTTTTAAGTGGGGATTTCTATATAACAACAGATCACATTAATGCTGTATTCACTTAGTGTGTACAATGGCAGATCAGTGGAATGAGATTAAAGTTAGTGAAAACTATAGGAAGTTTATTACAGCATTACCAGGCATCACTTTAGCCAACATGGATTTAGCAATGACATATATCGATATAGATTCTAACTTGAAAGAATTAGAAGAACTATCAAGATCTTTTTTTATAAAAACCACTAACGGACACTATGAAAACTGCGAATGGTGTAATCCCAAAATTGCGATGAAAGCTGATGCCTGTGTGTGTGACAGAATAGGTTGGATATCGCACTATATTCATTGCGCTTTAAACTATTTGTTCGTTGAAAAAGAGGGGTAATCGATGTAATAGCATCTTTTAGATAACTTATTTTCTCAGTCGTGAACATGTCTACTTACATTGGATTACAACTTACAACAAGTTTCTCTTTGAATACTAGCAACACTAAGCTAGTGGTGCTAGGTTTGTCAGAATTAGGTGAACCTTTGATAGCTTTTAAATCACAAAAGAAGAGTGATCTTATCTATCTGACTGAAGAAGAATGGAATATGCTGCAAAATAGTAAGAAAATTTGTAATAATTTCTTTAGCAAGAAAAACAACTCTCTACTAGTGAAATTCAATTGCTGAATTCAACAATATTCTTTGAAAAATTTTCTAGAAAACGTATGGTGATTCAAGGAAAAGCATCTTGGCTCGAAGAACTTCTGAAATATAATCCTCCTAAGTTCAGTTTATTTAGAAATGAATTTATCAAGTTAATGAGTTTATTCGAAAATATTAACAGACAATTTAGTTTTCTAAATAATCTATGTAAACCACTAGTTTTAAATTTTTATAAAGAAAATGTAACAAGTGATAAATAAATATAATTTTATAAACAATTAAATGTTTATTTTTTATTGCATTTATCCAAGAAGGTTTATTTTACTTTATTTATCTGGAATCAATTCTTTATACATTTTATGGTACATGTTGCATGTGACATGCAAATACGTGGGTATATCATCAGACTACGTGGGACTAAACTTCATTTTTTACTATTTTCTTCTCCAAGTAGTAAAGGAAGAAATGTGTAGGTTTTATCAAAGTAATTTCTTTGCATATATTCTTCTACATGACAAATAAGAAGAAAAGAGTAGGTTTTATCAAAATAATTATCGTTGTATATACTTTCCTTCACCATGGTCAGCACACTCACTTATAGTGTAAACAAAATAAAAAAAAAAATAAAAAAACAAGTACTAAGATTTCTAGCTCTGAATGTAGGACTATAGAAAAGATATATAAACAGTGAATTTACTCTTGCAAGTTATTACTATTAAGTTTTGTTCTATTTGGTAAGAAACGGGGGTCGCTGTGGGTTTAGGAATGTATATATAGAGTGAAATATATCTTGCTAGTTAAGTTTTGCTTTATCAGCTAGAGAAGGCTCACCCAACACACAACAGTGAGTAACATTTAATGATTTGTACGTTTTTTTTTTTGTTTATTTATATTTAATTGCTATGAAAAACTGATCTAAATATTATCCTATACTTTTCTTATTTATTATTTATAGATGTCCGATTTTAAAGAAGTTTTAAATAAAGTAGGCAGTTACAAAACAGAATATAAATCTATTAGAGACCTTGAGGAACATAAAATCTATTATATAAAATATTTTGAGAAAACAAACACTAAGTACGGGCCAGCCGTTAAGGTAACTTTGCAGACAGATAGCACTAATCATTTTTATAAATGTTACTTGCCAAAAGTGTTCAATGATGTTATTGAAGATGAACTTATAACTAACTATAAAGAGGTAAGCGTTGGACTTATTTATAAAGGGTTAAACCCGGATAAATCTTTCAAGATAGAATTTATTTAAATTTTTTAGACTGCACTTTAAAAAATAATTGCTAAATAATAGTTTATTAACATGCCTGTACTTAACAAAGGGTTAAACCCGGATAAATCTTTCAAGATAGAATTTATTTAAATTTTTTAGACTGCACTTTAAAAAATAATTGCTAAATAATAGTTTATTAACATGCATGTACTTAACAGTAATCTCAGTAGTCAACTTGATGAAGTACCGTACACTAGGTACATTTGTATTCGATCATCATATATAACAACAACTTATTCCACTGTAAGCCATAATTATGACATAGATAATTTATTCGAGGATGAGTCAATCCAATTCTGTTTGGAGTGTGCTCTTCTTGTAATTGATCAGAATCTTTTACCGGGGAGGAACGTTGTGTTCTGTAAAGAGCACAAAGTAATTTTACGAAGAAATAAAGATCTGCACAGGGAGAAAAACAAGTGTTTTAATTGTTTAAAACATTTATTTGAATACCAACCTGTTGTACGTTGTAATAGTTGCGCTAAGGCGATTCGACATTTCTATTGGACACCAATTTAATAAAATATGGACAATTTAACTTGTAGAAATTGTGGACAGCGCTTTTCTATAACAGCGAATAAGAAACAACATCAAATTACTTGTAAAGAACAGTTTGCTGGAATCTGTTCAAAATGTGGACACCATTTTTACAATTTACACAATTTATTAAGACATGAAGAATTCTGTATGAGTGGACCTCCTATAAAGAAAAGAAAACTAGAACCTAAAGTAGGAGAACTTCTAGCTCAACTAGAGGATGATGAGGGACTTCTCCTGTATGAAACAGGATTTGGTAATCGCTTAAAGTCATTTTTTATTCGCAGTGATAATAACTTTGATCTTCCACAGTTTCTTTCCTCAGTAAAAGATAAACTTATTTATCTCTTACAAAGAGAAACTCAAGAGCATAATGCAATTAAATTTAATTTATTTGTAGACTGTGTTTTAATAAATCAGTTAGGAGAGATTCTAGAAGCAGCAGTTAAAACAAAAAATACACAAGTCTTTCAGGAGTCAAATATTTCAGAGATACTCGATAAAGCTTTTCTGAAATGGGAAAAAGAATTGCAAGAAAGTCAATTAAAAAACAGTGGTTGGACATTATTAGCAATAGACGGTATTAGAACAAAAATAAATAAACATAATCCTCTTCGAGGAAGTACTTACATACCATTACCACCTAAAATAGCTAGTAGAAAAGCATGTATTAATGTGAAGAACTATGACAATAAATGCTTTCAATATTCTGTTCTTGCCAAATTCGTCACAAAAGATGCACAGAGAGTGAGTAAATACAACAGTCTACTGGATAAGTATAATTTTTCTTGCATTTCTTTTCCTACTCCACTTCATCAGATAAAAAAATTTGAAAAAGTTAACAATATTTCAATAAATGTCTTTGGAATAGATAATAATCAGCAAGTACATCCTTTGAAAGTAAATAAAAATCCACTAAATGACCATAGAGACTTGTTATTAATTAATAATGATAAAGGTACACAGCACTATGTTTACATACAGAATTTTGAACGTCTTGTTCATAATCAATTATCAAGTAATCGTAGAAGTATAATTATTTGCAAGCGTTGCTTTACACACGTTTATGTACATAATAGAGGAGAAGAAAGAATGGCCAAACACATGGAACTTTGTAATAAAAATAAACCAGCAAAAATAGAATTACCCACAGATAAAACCCATGTAAAATTTGAGAATGTAGAACGAGGAATACGTATTAATTTCGTTATTTATGCGGATTTTGAATCAATACTTCATCCTATAAAGAAAGAAGATGCTATCAAGAAAAATGTATCTACTCCTTTTCAGAAACATGAAGCTATGAGTTTTTGTGCTTATATCAAACACACGGATGATATGAAAGAAATCTGTAATAATCTCCCAAAAAACCTTATATATATAGGGGAAAAAATGCACCAGCAGAATTTATGAAATTTATCAAGAGCATAGCTGAAGAAGTAACAAAAATTTATTCTTTAAAAACTCCCATGATTCCTTTGAGTGAAAATGAGAAATGTGAATTCAAAGCTGCAACAATTTGTTATATGTGCAATCAATTATTTAGCGAAAATGATAGGAAAGTACGCGATCATTGTCACATTACCGGGAAATTCAGAGGTGCTGCTCATAATAGCTGTAACTTAAGATACAAGGTACCAACAGTATTACCCGTTCTAATTCACAATTTAAGTGGCTACGATTCTCACTATATTGTAAAAGAGCTTGGTTACGATAAGAAAAGAATACATGTAATACCTCATACTGAAGAAAAATACATTTCATTTTCTAAAACAATTAATGAAAAACTTACTGTTCGATTTTTGGACACATTCAGATTTATGCTCACTAGTTTAGATAATTTAGTAAAAAACTTACCACAATTGATTGAGGTAAACAAATTTTATAATTCTAATCAACTTAAACTTGTAACTAGAAAGGGTGTGTTCCCATATGATTATGTCACATCCTGGGATAAATTAGAAACTGCACATTTACCATTAAAAGAAGATTTTTACAACAGACTTACCGGAACATCTATATCAGACGAAGATTACCAGCATGCACAAAGAGTATGGACAATGTTTAACTGTAAAACATTGGGCGATTATAGCGATCATTACTTGCAATTGGACACTCTATTACTTGCCGATTGTTTTGAACATTTTCGTACCATCACTTTAAAGACTCATCAGCTTGATCCTTGCCATTATTATACCCTTCCTGGCCTATCTTGGGACGCAATGCTTAAATTCACGGGTGTGGAGCTCGAATTACTCCAAGATTATCAGATGGTCTTAATGGTCCAAAATGCTATTAGAGGAGGCATGACACAAGTTTCTCACAGATATTGCAAAGCAAACAATCAGTACCTCCCAGACTACAATCCAAATTTAGAAAATACATTTATTAGTTACCAAGACTGTAACAATTTATATGGTTTCTCCATGACAAAATGTTTACCTTACGGAGAATTTTCATGGATATCTTCGGAAGAGTTCAATTTAGATAGTACTGATGATAATGGTGAGTATGGATATATTCTAGAAGTGGACGTCACATACCCAAAGAAATTACATAAATTGCACAATTTTTTACCTTTCCTTCCTGAAAATTTGGAAATAAACAAGCAAAGAAAACTAATTCTAAATTTAAATGATAAATACAATTACATAGTGCATTATGTTACGCTAAAGCAAGCGTTGAAACATGGACTGCAATTACAGAAGATACACCGGATCTTAAAATTTCGACAATCTAACTGGTTAAAAAGCTACATAGATTACAATTCTACGTTCCGCGCATCAGCTACTAACGCATTTGACAAAGATCTGTATAAACTATATAATAATTCTGTATATGGTAAAACAATGGAAAATATAAGAAATAGAAAAAATATTAAATTGGTATGTGATTATAAACAACTTGAAAAACTTATCGCTAAACCATCATTTCTTGATCGAACCATATATTCTGAAAATTTAGCTGCTGTACATATGAGAAAAACTGTAATTAAGTTTGATAAACCAATTTACGTTGGAATGTCAATTTTAGATTTGTCAAAGCATGTAATTTATGAATATCATTATGATATCATGTTACCAAAATATGGACTGGATAATTTAACTCTTGCATACACTGATACAGATTCTTTTATATACCATATTAAAACCAATGACCTTTATCAAGATATAAAAATTATGTTGGAATATTTAGACACATCCGATTATCCTATCACTCATCCTTGTTAC
>JAAEAF010009994.1:0-31348 GCA_011037195.1 Triatoma infestans
TTTTTTTTTTTTTTTTTTTTTTTTTTTTTTTTTTTTTACATTTTTGCTATTTTCTCAAACACGGCTCCAACGATTTCCTTGAAACTTGGTACATCAATTATATATACAAGGAGCTTACAATTTTTATTTTAAACATTTCTCCAGAAAAATTTAAGGATACTTTTGGGAGAAGGATATGGATACGGCTTCTTCTAAAGTGCTATTTCACTTCATTAGACAATTCTATAATCTAAATAATTTTAATTAGAATTCAATATGTTGTTGCAGTTCCGAGTTTGAAAAAAAAATCAGATGACCGGAATCGTGTCTACTTTACCACTTTACTAAAAAATTTTTTCACTTTTTCGCGATTTTCTCAAAAATGGCTCCAACGATTTTCTTGAAACTTCATATATAAACTACACATATAAAGAGCTATTAACTTTTATTTGAAACGTTTCTCCCAGTAAAGGTCATTTAAGGAGGCTTTTGGGGGAAGGGTGTGTTCATGTCTTTCTCTAAAGTGCTATCATAGTTAATTATATAATTCTATCATCCAAACAATATTAATTAGAAATAAATAGATGGCCAAAATTCCGAGTTTCAAGAAAATTAGTAAAGCGGAAGTACGCTTTTACTGGACAGTTTTCGATTAATTTCATTAAATTTGGTACACAAACTTTAAAATTTGAAAATTATAATTTTGAGAACTGGAGTAAGGGAAAGTTGTGTGAGTGTTTCACACCAGATTTTTTTATTTATATTTCTGTGATCTAACAAATGTGTATGTTTCAAAGTACCACTCTCTAAATTCTTTCTCCACATCTTTATGGCTATCTATAAATTTATTAAAGCCTTTGATAAAGACAGGAAACTCTGTTAAAAAGGTTGGCATAATTGAATGTTTCTTTCTTGACCGATTTTTCACCAAATTTCTTCATAACATAATTCATCAATGATCAACAAATAATTTTATTTTATGTTAAGCTTTCCTGTAAAGCAACGGTTCTCAAAGTGTAGGGCGCGCCCACTAGGGGAGGTGCCATAACTTTACGGGAGGTGTCATATAAATGAACAAGACACGGCATCAGATATATTTTTGTATTAATTTAAAATATAATTAAAACGAAGGCATTAAAATAAAACATTTCTAGGACATAGATCTAATTATTAATATATGCCTGTTTTGAAGTACACAGCCTGTTCAGGTTTGGTTTTATATTCGAGATAGTCAGTATGAGCTCTCTTTCTATTTGAAGTTTGTTTCTATTTTTTAGATTTTAAAGTAGCTACATCAGTAAAACGAATTTCGCAAAGGTAATTTGAGTTTAAATTCCGTTTATTAAGTGGCATTTATCTATTTTTTCAATAAAATGGCTCCAGCGATTTTCTTGAAACTTCATATATAAACTACACATATAAAGAGCTATAACTTTTATTTGAAACGTTTCTCCCGGTAAAGGTCATTTAAGGAGGCTTTTGGGGGAGGGGTGTGTTTATGTCTTTCTCTAAAGTGCTATCATAGTTGATTATACAATTCTATCATCCAAACAAAATTAATTAGCAAGAAATAGATATGCAGTATATATTCATTGCAATATAAATTATCAATGAATAGAGTTTCAAGAAAATTAGTAATCCGGAAGTGCGCTTTTACTGAACAGTTTTTTCAGATTTTCTCGAATTTCATCAAATTTGGTACACAAACTATAAAATTTGTTGAGAACTGGGGTAAGTGAAAGTTGTGTGAGTGTTTCACACGGGATTTTTTTTTTTTAATCCACAATAGAACCGTTTAATATAGGTTGTAATGGAATAAGGTTCTTCCCTTTTGTCAATTTGAGGCCAATGTGAATTTTGAGCGATTGTCCAATTGTTTTTTAAACATTTTATATCTGTAATGTAATTTATATTGTTTGAGTCGAGTATGAGGATTACACGCTAATCGTTTGTTTAAGTGGAGTCTATGATGGACTGACGACTGGGAGAAAAATATGGTTAAACTGCTTGGCGTGGAGGATTTCCGGTTTAAAGTTGGTTGTCATTGATTATCCACCTTTTGGTCCATAATTCAAGGAAATTTAGATTTAGACTAATTCAAAAAGATTTGTTCCATTCAAGTTTCATACACTACTCAACATTCACACTAACTGGATTTGTGGCATTATTCTGTAAACAATATAACAATGACATTCCGCCCATACATTCGCAAAACAATAAAATGACATTAGAACAATGGAATCCCATGCACATGGTCTTAATTAATTTTTGATTAATGAATGACCATGTTAGTGAAATGAGCTTACCTATTGAAATTCTATGATTAAAATTATATTTTATAGCCGTGTATTTTGGTGAAAGCGGGAAGGGTAGATTTAAAATTGTCAGTTGCATCTGTTACTCGTAGATTAACGCTATGATTAATTTGATGCTTAAGTATGTAATTTTTTTTTGACTATGTTTGGCGCCAGCCCCTTCAAATATTTATTAATGTGTCACCAGTAATTTTTTTCTGAATTGGACGCTAGCAATAGTACCTGCACTGGCTGGTTGGTCTAGTGGCTAGAGGCTCCTCGTTACTGGTGAAAGAATTCAGGGTTCGATTTCCGTGAGAACAAAGGCAGTGTTGACTCAACATCGTGAACAAAAGTGGGGAGCTACAGTTAATGGTGAATCTTCTTCTTAGCGAAAGCTAGGACCGCTGCTTGCTTAAGTCAAGTCCGATCTATAAAATTCGTTGTGGCCCTTCATGGGTTGTTGTGCCAAAAAAAAAAAAATAAATAAATAAAATTAAATAAGTTATTAATAGATGTGCGCCAAATTTGAAAACCTTATGTTCTAATCATTTTACATATTAGCAGTTTCATGTTCTTATTTAATCATAGTGAACGGAGTAGACAGAAGAATGTGCATAATTTTCGCATTGCGGGAGTTCTGCTTTTGTAATGGAATCAGATAGATGTAATGGAATCGTTTGATGTGTGATTCCTGGAGTAGCAGATGTCTTGAAGAGGGCGGAAGTTAGTTTGAGAGATTTGGAAGTTAGTGCTCGAATTATTAAACGGTTTTTTATATAAAAAATAAACTGTATTTTAACAATAATTTAAACGTGATAAATGGTAACTAATAACTATAATAAAATACTTAATAATAAATAGAAGATGATAATTTAGAATGGTTAAAATAACGAACTAAAGTGCACAACTACGAGAGTGATAAGTTGAATATAACTGTGAATTGCCGCTCGTGTATAGTTTGGTCGTAGATGATATAATAATCTTTTCGTCGTATATCATAGGGTTTTTATATACTGTTGTACACACTCACACCAAGATATCTGTCTTAGTGTGCGGCCTTGTGCGACCTTCGTAGTTTTCTGACCTTATTTGGTGGCCATACTTATCGCGGTGCCTGCCTTTGATGTGAGAATTGGTGAAAAGGCTTTGTTGTTTGTTTGGTTGACCGCGGCTGTCGGCGGCCAACAGTGTTACTGTTTTCACCTTTTGTAAATTATTTCTTTGGCGTACTTTGCCGATGTCAATGACTTTATTAACTTGTTGAATATAATGAATCTATATTAATTTATGGCATAAATCGATTGTAGCGGCTTATAAACGTTTTGTAAGCCCATGTGTAAACAAATTTCGTAATTTGTTTACAAAATTACGCCACAATTGCTTTTGGTGGGCTTAACCAATTAACTTTCTGTTTTTCTTTGTTAATGCAGGGACCTGGTGCTGACAAAATTAATTGTCGGAAGGTTGACAAAAAAAAAAATGTTTTTCCTTATATTTTGCATGAACGTTGCTGTTAAGATCCAGCGGAAGAGATTACTACTAAGTGCATATTCAGTTTTCCATATAAATTGATTTTTTTTTTAATTTAACGCACGTCAACCGGAGCCTTCTCAGTGCATTGAGTGTTCTCTCGTTGCAAGCAACACTGTCCATCACCGGTCAGTGAGCTGTAGAGGCTCCTAGGAAGAGCAAATCTAAGGGGTAAGCACTGGACTCGAATCCTGGACCTCTACGGTGGGAGTCCAACATGCTAACCACTGAGCTAATCCCTTCTCTTACTTTTATTTTCGTCTTTAATGCGGAAAAAATCAGGATATAAGCTGTTTAGTTATCTTAGGGTCTGAAGTTTTCAGAATTCATATAACTTTTAATTAAAATGTTCTCCAATTTTTTGTTATTTTTCACGTGGTTTACAATTATTTTCTTTTTTTTTTTTTGTACGAGTTCTGATGCTCTAATAATCGTAAAAAACTAGGTATAAAGGAAAAACTTGTATAGCAACAGTAAGTAGTTTATGTAATGTGAAAGTTAGTCAGACACTTTCAGTGGGAGGGCCACCTCTATCCAGACCGTCCACTAGACTATTTTTGCCCTTGACCTGGATGAAATTGTCGGCACAACACGGTGATTGATGGCAACAATACCGGAACTGGAAGCAAAAAATATATATCTAGTTGTTGGAGACTGTGGCAGAATGGCAGGGTCACTATTGAAAGGGAACAATGTGATGTAGGGGTGGTAGTATTGTCGGCAATGTGGGGCATACGCCTGTATGTCCCTACAATCCCACCCACTATCTTTCTTTTTACCTTCCATCTTCACTATCAGCTAAACTCAACTCCTAACCTTCAACTATTATTAACTTACCAATTTTTAAATAGTTAAAAAAATCAATAAAAAATTAGAAGGTACTTCTTAATACGACAAAGTTTTCGGGCAAAAACCATCAACCGGAAGTTACTTCTTCTTTTTTTTATAGTTTTTCACGAATTTCTCGGTAACAGCTTAAGATTTTCTTCAAACTTATATACGTATACTATTTAAAAACATAAATTCCGATCATTTTTATTTGAAACATTTTCTTGGTGATTTTGGCAGTTTTTTGGGGGGGGAGGAACAGTAACGTTAAGCTTTCCTGTTTTGATAAAGAAATTTGATGAGAATCGGTCAAGAAAGAAACAATCAATTATGCCAACGTTTCGACAGAGTTTCCTGTCTTTATCAAGTGGCTTTAATAAATTTATAGATAGTCGTGAAGATGTGGAGTAAGAATTTTGAGTGGAACTTTGATACATACACATATTTGTTACTTCGCAGAAACATAAAAAAAAAAGAAGAAAATTAAAAATTACTAGTTTCTTGTGTTAAATCAATCGATTTACACACAATCGGTTTAAAACAAGAAATTGGTAATTTTAATTTTCTTTTTACTTTCTCTTACTCCTCTAGTAAGAGGAAGTATTGTAATCGTGTCAAATTTTCGATATGGAGTTTTCACCGGAAATATCCGTTTTGAGGTCCCCTGAGTCCAAAAAAGTGGTTTTTAGCAAATGGTGGTGTGTGTGTGTGTGTGGTGTGTGTGTGTGTGTGGTGTGTGTGTGGTGTGTGTGTGTGAACAGCATAGTTCAAAAACGAAAAACTGTAGAAACTTGATATCCCGTTTAGGTATCACTTCGGCATCTGACAGTTGGTAATCTGTCAAAATTCCTCAACCGGAAGTATCACTTTACTTGTTTTTTTTGTTGCTTGTTTGCGTTTTTCTCAAAAATAGCTCCGACGATTTTCTTCAAACTTAGTATATCAACTACCCATACTAACAACTACAACTTTTATTTGAAGTGTTTTTCTGGGAAAATTCATTTCAGGGCGACGGATGGGGTTAGCTTTTCATCTAAAGTGCTATTTCAGTTTATTAAACAATTCTATCATCTAAGTAATGTTAATTAGAACTCAATGTATTGTTGCAATTCCGAGTTTGAAAAAATCGGATGACAGAATTGTGTTTACTTTACTACTTCACTAAAGAATTTTTTCACTTTTTCGCGATTTTCTTCAAACATCATATATAAACTACACATATAAAGAGCTATAACTTTTATTTGTAACATTTCTCCCGGTAAAGTCAATGAAGGAGGCTTTTGGGGGAGGGACGTGGTCATGTTTTTCTCTAAAGTGCTATCATAGTTGTGTAACAACAGTTCTCCGCCCGGCCACCAGGTTTGCACCAAGTGGACCTTTCACTAGGGAGGCACACCCCCACTACACTAGGACTCTCCTACTCCACTACAGAGGGGAGAACTTTCACCGGCTAGACCCGCCTACTGGACACCATCCCTACCACCTCAGAATCGTATATAAGGGGCCATCCACGACCAGAATAATCAGAGAGAAGTACTCAGCGATTAGAAACTCTTCTAATAGTTTTGGCGCTAGCTAGGCAGGCCCTTAACTAACTTCTCAGAGCATCTGCGCTAGGCAAGAGAGCCAGGCCGTTTACTCATCCAGCGATCACCGTTTCAAGACATCTGCGCTAGGCAGGAGAGCCAGGCCGTTTGTTCGTACAACGATCACCGATAAGTAGTGTGCGCTAGGCAAGAGGGCCAGGCCACTCTACTCGACGAGCGACGATTGACAATCTGTGTCACTCCCTGAGCGAACAGATTGGTCATAGCAACCATTTACTGTATATGCTTTTCAGAATATATGTAACATTTTACTAAGTGTGCTTTGACATTTACTGGGTGTATTTTATTTGCAGAATCACGAATCCTAGTTCCCCACACCCCCCGGGATATTTATTCTGGGAGTGTGTTATAAAAGAAATGGCGCCCAAACGTGCAGCACGAGCTCTAGAACGACCATCGACGGAGCGACAGCCCAGCCCCGAATTAGGAGACATAAGCATGCAGCTCACCCCAGAGATGTTGCAGCAGCTGATACGAGGCATCAATCAAGACAGGCAGACCCAGCAGTCTGGCCTAATGATTGGGTGTACCGCACGCTACGGAGGAAAACCAGGAGAGGACCTGGATGTCTTCATCTCCGCAGCAGAGACGTACAAGGAAGCAGCCCGAGTGAGTGACAACCACGCATTAGCCGCACTGCCCATGCTACTCACAGACGTTGCAGGAACTTGGTGGCTCGGAGAGAAGGAAACCACCACAACATGGCCTGACGCCATACAGCAGCTGAGGCGAACTTTTGGACCTAGGAAGTCCAACGATCAGCTGTACCGAGAGTTTTTCAACACGCCGCAGGACAACAAGACCAGCACGGACCAGTTTGTCTGCAGCAAGCGAGCAATACTTGCTCAAATCACCCCGGCTCTGGACATCCATGTTCAGCTGGACATGACCTATGCGGTACTCCATCCCAGGTTAAGGACCCGCATCAGGAGGGAAACTGTCGATACCTTCTGGGCACTCGTGCAAGAGGCCAGACGTATCGAGCAGTATGAGGACCCAGCACCAGCAGCAAAGAAGCCAAACGAGAGGACAGGTGGCACTACCAGGTGTGACTACTGTGGCATCAGAGGCCACTATCAGAAGGACTGCAGGAAGGCAAAGGCAGCCCACCCGCACAAGCAGCAGCCTACAGCACAGGCGGCCTACAGTTGTTTTGGTTGCAACAGACCGGGAGTATACAGGAGGAACTGCCCGGACTGCAACCAAACGAAGACGCAGCAAGAAAGAACAGGCTCTTTCTGTGCTGCCCACATACAGATCCGCACCCGGCAGAGGCCAGCACTCAGCTTTGCCGTGTGGAACCTAGAGGGCACTGGCTTTGTAGACACAGGAGCCAAGACCAGTATAGGCAGCCACCAGCTGCAGACCCCGCTAGAAGAACGAGGACATCCCCTCACCCTAACAACTGCTACAGTGACGCTAGCAGACGGAGAAGAAACAACGCAGCAGGTTGCACAGACGCAACTGCCAGTCAAACTGAAGGGAAGGACAATCCCGACCAGTTTCACATTCTTCCCGGGAGCCCGGAACACCCAGACGTTGCTCGGAATAGACTTCATTGAGGACGCTGGACTTATATTGGATTTTGGAGAACACAGGTGGAGGTTTCATGACAACCCCACACTCTACCCATTCACCAGAAAGGACAAGCCAGCACCACCACAGTTACAGATGGACACTGTGACTATGACACCGCAGCCAGCACTACTCAGCCCACTGCCGCTGACTCCAGTAAAAGGAGACACACAAGTTCCTAGGGAAACCCAGAACACGGTTGTGAAGGTACCACAACCCACATCAGGAAGAATACAGATGGACACTGTGACTATGACACCGCAGCCAGCACTACTCAGCCCACTGCCGCTGACTCCAGTGAAAGGAGACACACGAGTTTATAGAGAAACTCAGAACACGGTTGTGAAGGTACCACAACCCACATCAGAAAGGATCAGCCCACCGCCGCTGACTCCAGGAGCAGAAGACACACGAGTTTATGGAACAACTCAGGAAGCGATTGTGCAGACGCCACAATTCAGGACAACCATGGTCAGCCCGCTACCACCCACACCAACAAGAACGCTAGTAGAGATGGAAGCTACCGAAGAGGCCATACTCGGAGGCTATGGACCCTCACCACCGGTACAACAGGACACCACCAGGGGTAGGTGGATAATACACCGTTGCGAGCCCACCGAAAGGACTCACCACACGCCCACCAGGCATAGCCATCTAGACTTCCATAGGGTATGGGCGGATGACACCCTATGGCCATCGGAGGAGCAACTACAGCTTTTCACCATAGACGTGGAGCTTAGAAAAGACGAAGGCACCCGGCTCACCCGAGCACAACAGGAGCAGGCTAATGAGATACTTGCTGCTCACGAGGACGTGTTTGGAATTCCTACAGAGCCTACGCCACACGCAGAACACAGGATAGACACCGGAGAGGCATCACCTATAGCAGCACCGCCATACCGGCTATCACCTAGCAGACGTCACATCTTGGAACAGGAGATTTCCCAGATGCTGGACGGACGGATCATCGAGCCCTGCGACAGTGAATGGACCTCACCTGTCGTCATGGTGCCCAAGAAGGACAACACGTACAGGCTATGCATTGACTACAGGAAGTTGAATACAGTCACTAAAGCAGATCATTATCCACTGCCACGGATAGATGACATCTTGCACACTGCTAAAGGGACGCAGTATATGAGCACGCTAGACCTCAGAGCAGGGTACTGGCAGATCAAGGTGAAACTAGAGGATCGAGATAAAACCTGTTTCATCACACCTTTTGGAACCTACCGGTTTAACAGAATGCCATTCGGCTTACGCAACGCACCAGCCACCTTTCAGAGACTTATGGACAAGTTTCGAACTGGACTCAGCCACATCACACTGCTAGTCTACCTAGACGACCTAATAGTGCTCTCACCAGGCTACGAGGAGCATCTATCAGACCTACAAGAGGTATTTCAGCATCTAGAGAAGTACAAGCTGAAGGCCAACCGGCCCAAATGCCACTTCTGCTGCGAACGAATCAAGTACCTAGGCCACGTGATTACGCCTAGAGGATTCACCCCCGATCCAGAGAAGATCGAAGCTATACTCAAGAGACCCGCACCGAGGAACGTAAAGGAACTTAAGAGTTTCCTTCAGACCTGCTCGTGGTACCGACGATTCATCCCAGACTTTGCCAAGATCGCTCGACCGATGACCTTGCTCACCAGGAAAGCCGCCACATGGACATGGACCACCGACCAAGCAGATGGATTTGACCAGCTAAAGAAACTACTGACGTCAGCACCCATCCTCCAGCCTGCCGATGAGACTCGCCCCTTCACTATCAAAACCGACGCTAGTGCTTATGCTATTGGAGCAGTCTTAGTCCAGGGGGAGAAAGAAGAAGAACATCCCGTGGAGTACGCCAGCCGCCTGCTTACAGCGCCTGAGAGAAACTACACGACGACCGAACGAGAAGCACTCGCCTTAGTATGGGCAGTCTTCAAGTTCAGAGGATATATCGAGGCCAGCCCCACGTTGATAGTCACAGACCACCAACCACTACAGTGGCTGATGACCCTGAAATCACCTACAGGCCGACTCGCCCGTTGGGCCCTGCAATTACAACCCTACGTATTTCAGATCAAATACACACCCGGAAGGAGCAACGCAGTGGCCGACACGTTATCAAGGCCCCCTGAAGAAGAGAATTACGCAGTCTGTACCCTCACTATAGACATGCCGAGGAGAAGCGCTACGGAGATCCGGGAAGAACAGTCCAAGGATCCCGAGCTGAAGAAAATACTAGACGCCTTCACCGATCCAGAGCAAGATGGTGAAGCAGCTAGATGGTCCGCCAGAGGTTATCTAATATCGAATGGTTGCCTTTACAGATACGCCACCGACGAGGAGGTGGACAACGCACAGCTAGCTGTTCCAGTACACGAACGAGTAGCTATACTAAAGGAGTACCACGATGCGCCCACAGCAGGACATAACGGTATTCACAAGACCTACCAGAGGATAATTCAGCATTATTAATGGCCAGGAATGCGACACAGCATTGAAGAGTATATACAAGCTTGCACGACATGCCAGAGGTACAAGGCATCCAACTTGAAGCCCGCAGGACTACTCAGGACCCCACCAATGAACCAGCGATTCGAAGTCATCGCCGTAGACTTATTCGGTCCCTTACCCGAATCAGTCGAAAGGTACAAGTGGATATTAGTCATCGAGGACACGGCATCCCGATGGATAGAGCTTTTCCCTTACAAGAAGCTACGGCACAGCGCTGCGGAGAACTACTACTAAACGAGTTCTTCTTACGATACGGAATACCAAGGATGATGATCAGCGACAATGGAACGCAGTTCATCAGTCATGTGATGCAGTACATCACCTTCTGTTTAGGCATTACACAAGCCTTTACACCAGTCTACCACCCGGCAGCGAACCCCGTGGAGAGACGAAACCGAGAACTGAAGACGCAGTTAGCTATCCTCGTAGGAGAAGACCACAGCGATTGGCCAAGGAGACTGCCCGCTATCAGATTCGCTCTCAACACCGCTGAATGCCAGGCTACCAAGATGACGCCTGCATACTTAACGTTTGGAAGAGAATTACGGACCCCCGCAGAGATCCAACATGACTTAAGAGAAGTCATCTCTTCAGAGAATTTCATCGCCGAAATCACGCCAGCCCTCTCGCGCATGGCAGACACCTACTATAGAGCCCGAGACAACCATGAAACGGCTCAGGACCGGCAGAAGAAATACGCAGACCAACGAGCACGTCCCGGACCCCAGTACGCGCCCGGAGACCGCGTGTGGATCACTACCCACACACAGAGCAGTAAGACGAAAGGACGAACAGCCAAGTTCGCTCCACGAAGGGACGGACCCTACGTCATTCTACACGCACAGGGACCCGTCAGCTATGAAGTAGCAGCCGAAGACAACCCGACGATACCACTGGGCAAATACCACGTGTCAAGCCTGACGCCCTGCACCGCAGACGCCCAGGAGAAGCCAATCCGAAGGTTAAGGAAGAGAGGCCGACCACGCCATTGATGTGAGCTCAGCCATTGCAAGCAACACCTGAGCTCAAGGGGGAGGATGTAACAACAGTTCTCCGCCCGGCCACCAGGTTTGCACCAAGTGGACCTTTCACTAGGGAGGCACACCCCCACTACACTAGGACTCTCCTACTCCACTACAGAGGGGAGAACTTTCACCGGCTAGACCCGCCTACTGGACACCATCCCTACCACCTCAGAATCGTATATAAGGGGCCATCCACGACCAGAATAATCAGAGGAGAGAGAAGTACTCAGCGATTAGAAACTCTTCTAATAGTTTTGGCGCTAGCTAGGCAGGCCCTTAACTAACTTCTCAGAGCATCTGCGCTAGGCAAGAGAGCCAGGCCGTTTACTCATCCAGCGATCACCGTTTCAAGACATCTGCGCTAGGCAGGAGAGCCAGGCCGTTTGTTCGTACAACGATCACCGATAAGTAGTGTGCGCTAGGCAAGAGGGCCAGGCCACTCTACTCGACGAGCGACGATTGACAATCTGTGTCACTCCCTGAGCGAACAGATTGGTCATAGCAACCATTTACTGTATATGCTTTTCAGAATATATGTAACATTTTACTAAGTGTGCTTTGACATTTACTGGGTGTATTTTATTTGCAGAATCACGAATCCTAGTTCCCCACACCCCCGGGATATTTATTCTGGGAGTGTGTTATAGTTGATTATACAATTCTATCATCCAAACAATATTAATTAGAAATAAATAGATGGCCAAAATTCCGAGTTTCAAGAAAATTAGTAAACCGGAAGTACGCTTTAACTGGACAGTTTTCGATGAATTTCATTAAATTTGGTACACAAACTTTAAAATTTGAAAATTATAATTTTGAGAACTGGAGTAAGAGAAAGTTGCATGAGTGTTTCACACCAGATTTTTTTATTTATATTTCTGTGATCTAACAGATGTGTATGTTTCAAAGTAACACTCTCTAAATTCTTTCTCCACATCTTTATGACTATCTATAAATTTATTAAAGCCTTTGATAAAGACAGGAAGGAAACTCTGTTAAAAAGGTTGGCATAATTGAATGTTTCTTTCTTGACCGATTTTTCACCAAATTTCTTCATAACATAATTCATCAATGATCAACAAATAATTGTATTTTATGTTAAGCTTTCCTGTAAAGCAACGGTTCTCAAAGTGTAGGGCACGCCCCCTAGGGGAGGTGCCAAAACTTTACGGGAGATGTCATATAAATGAACAAGACACGGCATCAGATATATCTTTTTACTAATTTAAAATATAATGACAGCGTTAAAATAAAACATTTCTAGGACATAGATCTAATTATTAATATATGCCTGTTTTGAAGTACACAACCTGCCCAGGTTTGGTTTTATATTCGAGATAGTCACTATGAGCTCCCTTTCTATTTGAAGTTTGTTTCTATTTTTTAGATTTTAAAGAAGCTACATCAGAAAAACGAATTTCGCAAAGGTAAATTGAGTTTAAATTCCGGTTTATTAGGTGGCATTTATCTATTTTTTCATCTTATATTGTATAGGCAGAGGGCGGCGCTAAATTATTCAATGTAAAAAAGAGGGGGGCACGAAGTACAAAAATTGAGAACCGCTTCTCTAAAGTGCCACTTCAATATATTGTAGCAATAGCATTGCTATAATTCCAAATTTGAAACAAATCGATTATACCGGAAGTACAACTTTAGGCACAATAGGTGTTTGAATTTTATGGAATTTTCTCAAAAGTCATTGTAACGATTTCCTATAAACTAGGAATGTTTTACTGCACCGATAGAAATCTGAAATATTTATTTAAAACATTTGTCCAAAAATCTGATTTTTGAGATATTTGTGCGGAATATAAGGTGTTATTTGAATTCTTTCAAAGCTATTAAACGCTGTCATCACGACCACAATCCTAAGTACATTGAAATAACCATCTGAGCCAAGGGTACTGGATCAGCATGTTGTATTCCCCACCCTTCTGATTTTATTTTAGAGCTCGTGGGGAAAAAACACTCGAAAATTTAAAGACCATTTATCAATTTTATAATATTGTATTAAATGCAGTAAATAGAAAGTCGAGTGATGTTTTTCACCCCAGATATCTGGCCATATAGGGCATAGGCATATTGTGCCTCTTCTTGCTTCTCTATCAAAATCATTGGCATAATTATTCATATGAAACTTGAATATATACCTGACTACCAGATCGTTTCATATTGCTGTGTTGCTGTGAAGTTAATAATGCAAGAATTACCAAAACATTGGTTGGTCCTCCGATACTAAGCAAATAAACGACTTTTCTATGGGATGTTGCAGCAACTAGTAAAATTTCATTTTACTAGTAAAATATATGTTTCAGAAAACCACCAATTAGTTTACACAATATGTTTAACATAGTGTTTATTTGTGCAACATTCATAAATTGAAATTTATTCAATGAAATAAACAAACAAAAGGAAATGTAAACATTGGCCAGTAACTAATTGCATATATTTACATGTGTTAATGTGAAATCTATTCGTAATTTTGCGGTTCGACCTAGAAACTTTTTTTAATTTTTTTTGTCGATTACTACTCCTTAATGTTAGCCGATCACGATATATCTTAACTTAGATATAAACCTTGCTATTAAACCCCCCACATCTGCCCCTCTTTTCCCCAAGTAAACACAACTTAGTTTTCATTCTACAAACTATTATACTATTGAAAGATAAACTTTTAAATGTATAATTATACTCTTAGTAAACTACTAAATTTCTTTAAACAAGCTAAACATTATTAAAAAAAGATTTAAGGAACAGCTATTTGTATATTTTCAGTTCAACCATATTCACAACTAGGTAACCCGTCCACGCTTCGCTGTGGCTCAGTCTGATTTTTAGGCTTAACCATGCGTAATTTTGATAATTTGTTTCGATGCTTTGGAATACCTTGTCACTAATTCTTTTGAATGTACAATGTTGCAGAAATTAGATGGGAATTTGTAGGAGCAGTGCCGTTACCGAGTTCGAGTAATTGTCTTGAAAATATGGCAGCTGTTGGATCGTTTTGAAGTTGAACTGTCATATTCGTTGTTAAATGAATTTTTTTTACTGTGCTCCAAAGAGTTGAATATTTCAAGCAGGCATGCAATTCATGAGCTGGTGTTGAGCGAGGTATCACTAGAAGCATTTTCCTGAAGTCACCGGATAGTAATACCAATGCTCCACCAAATGGAACCAGATTATTTCGCAAGTGTTTCAATGTATAGTCTAATGCTTCCAATGACTTCTTATAAGCCATTGTACACTCATCCCATACAATGATATTGCCCGTCCGAAGATCCTTTCCCATTCCCCTGATGTTTTAGAAATGTTGCATGTTGGTTTTCTGTGAAGTGCATGTTTAAGTCATGACAGTTTAAGAGGTGAATGCGCTGTTCTACCTCCTTTCACCAATGTAGCAGCAATATCTGAAGAAGCAACGGATTTTAGCTCGAAATTTCCCGTTTCCGTGGAAACTTTGGAATAGAGGTACTTATAAGTAGTTGAGAAAGAGGTTCAGAGAGTGAGCCACCATCGCAACGCGGCTGAGTCTGTCTATTTCTGCCAATCTCGCGAAACGCTCGGAGAAGTTCCCGTTTCCATGGGAACTTCGGAATAAATAGTACTTATAAACACTCTTATATAGAAATGCAACGTTGTGTAAAAATTTCAAGTCAATCCATCGACTACTTTTCGAGTTTTGCGGCCATAAACATACGGATGCTGAATTTTTATATTATAGATAGTATTGGGGCTAATTTTATTATGTGCAGTCTAAATTAACTTTCTAATTATTTATATTCATATTATATTCTACCGGTTGAAAACACTTTTAGTTCAACACAGAAACAAATAAGCCAATAAAAAACAAATAAAACAATTTAATGCAAATTGGTTAATTTATGTGCTGCTATTTACGAGTAATATTCAATAAAAAATAATTAATTGCAATGCATATTATATATATTTCAATGATTTTATTGTGAACAAATTCGAATATATGCAATGGTTCCAAATAAGCATTAGAAAACCCATTTAGAAGTATACTATATTCTTTTTGTATAGAAATTTGTAGCGCCCCTTAATATTTTTATAAGGCTAATTTTATAAACACATATTTCTTATATGTAAGTATCTTTTTAAATACGTAAGATTTAAACACATAGGTAAACAAAAGTATTTTTGTATTATTAATCATAGAATATGGAATACAAACAAATTTTTGCAAAATATATATAAAAAAAATCTGATATAAAATACTCACACAACTTTCTCTTACTCCAGTTTTCAAAATTGAAATTGACAAATTTTATAGTTACTGTACCACGTTTAATGAAATTAATCGAAAACTAAAAAACTGTTCAGTAAAAGCGCACTTGGGGTTTACTAATTTTCTTAAAACTTGCAAATTTGTTTGGATAGAAGAATTGTATAATTACCTATGATAGCACTTTAGAAAAAACATAACCCCATCCAATCCCCAAAAGCCTCCTTAAATGACATTATCAGGAGAAATGTTTCAAATAAAATCTGTAGCTCTTTATTTGTATAGTTCACATTCTTACTTTAATGAAAATCGTTGGAGCCATTTTCGATAAAATACCAGAAAACTGAAAAATATATTTCAGTAAAAACGCACTTCTGGTCATCCGATTTTTTTCAAACTCGGAATTTCAAAAAGATATTTAATTCTAATTAATATTATTTAGATGTCAGAATTGGAATTTTGACAGATAACCTACTGTCAGATCCCATTGTGATACCTAAACGGAATATCAGGTTTGAACTTTCTACGGTTTTTCGTTTTTGAGCTACGCCGTTCACAAACATACACACACACACACACACACACACACACGCGCGGACCATTTGCTAAAAACCACGTTTTTGGACTCAGGGGACCTCAAAACGGATATTTCCTGTAAAAACTCGATATCGAAAATTTGACACGATTACAATACTTTCTCTTACTAGGAGTAAGAGAAAGTAAGAACATAAACTTAATTAGTTGTTGTGGTTGGATCCATAGAGCTGGAAAGCATTAGAGATATTGTCCGTGATATAGCCCGCTTCTTTTTGTAGTCACCGACCGGTTTCGGACGTTCGCCCATCATGAGGATGTTTGGGCATTACAGTGTATAAACTGAATTTGCTCTGAACTTAATTATTTTAATGTGATGGTATGGAATTGTTTTGTTTGATGAATCAATTTTTTTTCAATTCAAGGTAAAATGATAGTTTACCTCAATATTTGTATATAATAATAATAGTATGGAACAGAATAATACAATTTAGAGATAAAAGCCCTAATTTCATCAGCGATATTATACATTCATCACAATTAAATGTCAAGATATGATCACAGATAAACATGGTTAAAAACTGACTTTTGTGACTAATGAGCAAAGCATTTTTCTCTTGCTAAACTTCCTGTTATAAAAGAGGAACTTCCTGTATGTAATATTTGCAATAACGAACTAGAGGACATGTTTTTGGTTAAATTATTTAATTTTGTTTTTATCATATTGATTTATTTAATGTTTTATCTGCCTGCATAAACTCGGATGATATTATGGGTTTAATTGGAGCCCCTCTGCAATAATTCCATGGCTCCTTAGAGGTGTTTCGAAAACACTGTTGTAAACTATAATTAATTTATCAATAAAGTATCTGGTATGAAATATTCAGAACTTTCTCTTACTCCTGCTTTTTGTTTTTTTAATTAAGGCGCGTCAACATCTATCTATGGTCTTTGGCGCCGGAGCCTTCTCAGTACACTGCCGGGCCTCTGGACAGTGTTCTTTCATTACAGGCAACACTGTCCATCACCGAACAGTGAACTGTAGAGGCAGGCTCCTAGGAAGAAAAAAATCTAAGGGTAGCACAGCTGAACTCGAACCCGGGTCCTCTGCGTGGGAGTCCAGTACGCTAACCACTTAGCTATTCCCTTCCCTCTTGCTCATGTGATTATAATTGTATATAAAATGACAAATTTATTTTAAATTTCAAATTTTACTCATTTAACCTAACATAAATATGGTGTGTGGAGGGGCAAGTACCAACTTATGAAACCTGAAGGGTAGAGAAGTGATTACATTGAAGTCCAGAAGAGCGAGACAATAACACTGAACCGATATAAAATTTTTGAAATTTAGCGCAACAAATCCCCGGACAACTAGCAAAATACTTTTTTTTACTTTCTCTTACTCCTAGTAAGAGGAAGTATTTTAATCATGTCAAATTTTCGATATAGAATTTTCACCGGAAATATCCCTTTTTGAGGTCCCCTGAGTCCAAAAAAAGTGGTTTTTTGAAAGTGGTCTGTGATGAACCATAGCAAGTTGAAATTTGATATTCCATTTAGATATCACCATGGAATCTGGCAGCACGTTATCTGTCAAAATTCCTTAACCGGAAGTACGACTTTACAAGTGTTTTTTTTTTTTTACTTTATTGCAATTATCTCAAAAATGGTGCCGAGGATTTTTTTCAAACTTGATGTATCAAGTACACATATTAAAAGCTATAACTTTTATTTGAAACATTATTCTGGGAAAATTCATTTAAGGGCACTTTTGTTGGAGGGGTGGGATTAGGTTTTTATCTAAAGTACTCTTTCAGTTTATTAAACAATTCTGTCATCTAAATAATGTCAATTAGAATTAAATATGTTGTCGAAATTCCAAGTTTGGAAAAAAATCGGATGACCGGAAATGCGTTTATTTTTGCCACTTTACTAAATAATTTTTTTTTCACTTTTTCGCGATTTTCTCAAAAATGGCACGGACGATTTTCTTGAAACATCGTATATAAAATAAACATACAAAGATCTACAACTTTTATTTACATTTCTCTGGGAAAATTCATTTATGGGCACATTTATAGCACTTTCTCTAAAGTGCTATCATAGTTGGATTATACAATTCTATCATTCAAACAAAATTAATTAGAAATAAACAGATGGCCAAAATTCCGAGTTTCAAGAAAATTAGTGAACTGGAAGTCGAATTTCATTAAATATGCTACACAAAGTATAAAATTTGTCATTTATAATTTTGAGAACTGGAGTAAGAGAAAGTTGTGTGAGTGTTTCACACCAGTTTTTTTTTTTTTTTTTTTTTTAAATTTGTCAAATAAAAGTGATACATTTTTAGTATTTAGCACATTGTAATTTGAAAGGAAATCTTATAGTAGCTTTTGAAAAAAATCCATAAAACTCAAGCCTATCTATTCGGCAAAATCGCACTGCTATTTAACCGATTTCTACAAATTTGGAATTCTAGTAATGCTTCTAGTGTAATATTAATTAATATTATTTAGGTAGCAGAGCCGTACATTAAATTGATATGGTACTTTAGACGGAAGTTAATACTATTCTTCCCCTAGAACTCCCAAAAATGGATTCTCCCGAGATTATGTTTCAAATATAAGTGATAGGTATATGTGGATGTAGATATACATATATGTAGATGACATTGATGTTTAAAAAAAATCACGAATAACTGAAAAGACATTCAGTAAAATCAACTTCCGATTGATGGAATTTGCCCGCCGTGTCTACAAGGAATACAATGTTTGCACTTCCTGTAACTTTTCGTTTTAGAAATATTTTGTCCATTCAGAGAGACACACACACACACACACACACACACACATACACATATATACAGACCATTCGCTAAAAAACATGGGATTCTACATATATTTCCGTGTCAATTCAATTTTGAAAATTTGACACGATAGCAATACTTCCTCTTTCTAGAGGTAAGATTACTTACGTAAGCAAGAACAAAAAAACTCTGTATAGTAACAAATGTAACAATTTAGTCCACAAAAATGAACCTGGGGTTCAACCAAGCAAATCAAATCAAATGATTTTCTTTATTGGCCGTTAGTTGTAGTATGAAAACAAGAATTTCTTGGCTTACCGACCAATTCAAGGTAAAAAACACACAAAAACCAAAAAAGTAATTTTGTAATTGTTTTTTAATAATTAACAAGTTCGACGTTTCGACAAACTTTGTTTGCCTTCTTCAAGAACAATACAAAAATAAAGAGAAAAATTAGAACACCAAACAAAAAAACAAAATACATAGATGCGATTACTTTGGGACAGCTAAGTCTGTAATGATATCTAAACTAAATCATTACAGACTTAGCAGTCCCAGAGTAATCGCATCTATGTATTTTGTTTTTTGTTTTTGTTTTGTGTCATAATTTTCTCTTTATTTTTGTATTGTTCCTGAAGAAGGCAAACAAAGTTTGTCGAAACGTCGAACTTGTTAATTATTAAAAAACAATTACAAAATTACTTTTTTATTTTGTTTTTTTTTTTTTACTTTGGATTGGTCGGTAAGCCAACAAATACTTGTTTTCATCATACAAATTCTTGTTTTCATCGCACTTCCGTTTAACCCGATTTCATTAAATTTTCGTATTGTAGTAATGCTTCTAGTGTAATTATATAGGCAGTAGAACTGTACATTAAATTGATATGGTACTTAACCGTACATTAAATTTTCAAAAAAAGAATACAATCCTTCCAATTCAAAATCCTGTGCAAAATCACCCAAAACTCCATATTACGTATCCAACCTGACCTTACACAACGAACTGAAAATCCCTTTTATCCCAGAAATTATATCTTCCCGTTATACAAAACAAAATTCCATGAATCTCTCCTCCTCCTTTATCCTAATCCTTTCGTCCTACAATTGACCTCTGCTCACATTCCAGGTAGTCCTCCCCGCCGACTGAAACCTCTGTGGCCGCGAGACTTACTTTTTCAACATCAAACTTCCACAGAGTAAACAATAAGGGACATTATTCAGTAATTTCAGCGTGTACATGTCTTTATTTTCTTTTATTATTTTTTGCTTCACTAAGGGCTTTGAGTAAGCCGTGGTGGAGTTCGAAATTAGTGGGAGATAGGAGAAGGCTTAACGCTTTGGCTCGGAGGGGTAAGGTACATCTCTATTGGATACCCGGACATGCGGGAATAGAGGGCAATGAGAGGGCGGATCGGCTGGCCAGGGAGGGATCATCATTACCATTTTGTGGTCCTGAACCAGCCCTGGCAGTTACAAAGACGTTTCGCGACAAACAGATTAGACTTTGGGAGACGAGAGCTTTGGAGAAACGCTGTGGGGACACGCAGGGGTGCCTCCAAGCTAAAAGATTTATAAAGGCAGGTAAGCAGAGAAGTTCGGAGTATCTCCTGTCTCTTAGTAGGACGGGTTTGAGGACCTTGGTAGGAATAGTGGACACCCAAGTGTGTCCAGTCACTTGTTTAACATAGGAAAGATGCGGAGTCCCATTTGTCAGAACTGTGATGACGGAGTTAGGGAAACGGTGTGTCACTACTTAGGTCAGTGTCCCCGTTTAGCTGGAACTAGGTTTCGTATATTTGGGAGGACACCACTCTCGCAGGATTGTCTAGGCGAGTTGGAGTTTAGGGATATCTTGAGATATTGTAGATTAACCGGCAAGTTACCGGGGGAGACTAATTAAGGGGTACGGGGGGTATCGGGGGGATAAGAGCCATATAGGCTTAGGTCCCGCGCCTTTGGGCACCCGTTTCCGATAATAATTTGCTTACTGTATTATACAGTGTTAAAAAAAAAAATATCAGAAAGTAGTAATCTTGGCACTAGTTAATGAAAAAATATTTTATTCACCAAAGAATAATAAAAAATAATCTGTATTGTCGCTTCCAGTAGAGTAACTTTATTAATAAATTACATAAAATTCCTAAAAAAATGTAATAATAATATAAATGGAAAATATAAGTTCATAAATTCAATATTTGTAATTTATAAAATTAATATAGTAACAATTAATTAAATATCAGTAAACATAATATAATATAAATGTAAACATAAATTTTCATAATCTTTCTGTAGGCGCTTCTCCTCCTCTTTTCCTTACATACAAAACCCCGCCTTCTAAAGTATAAGCTTCTCCTTGTTTTATAACCTTTATTAAAAGTTTCCACTGTTCCAGAAAAAAATGTAATTTTTAACGCGTGAATAAAGAAGTTTTCTTACAACTATCGTCAGTTACTACCACACTTTAAGCGCTCCTATAAGTAAACCAGGACCGAAATTTATAACAGGGCTACTTTACGCATTCCAAAATAAAATTCTTAAAGTTATTTTTAGGGTTATGTGTAAAATTGCTATTTCGGACTTTTTGCTCTCAAAGAGGACATAGCTAATATATTAGAAATCTATTTTAATTCCATATTTTTAGCAATTAAAATAAATCTTTAAGAAACAACGGTATTATTAATATAATAATCTTGCTTTGACATGATAATTTATATTAATTATTTATAATTATAAAAAAAAAAATGGACTTGATTATTTTATACTTGCTGGACTCAGCTATAATGTCTGCGTAGGAGCGGTAATGGAATATGGAGGAGAAAACAGTATAACGGCCTCTGATTTCTGTCCTCAGGAAATTAGATGGGATCCCAAATAAGGCAGTGAGGCTTATTACTGGTGCTCCCACAGAAGATCCCGATAGCTGCCATGGAGATGCAAACAGGTATTGATTCTCTAAGGAAGGGAAGATGCAAGGCTGCAGTTTTATGACCGTGTGAATTCAGCGGCTTGCACTCACCATCTGGGATCATTAAAGGCCGCTAACCCAAAGAGTGAAAACAAAAAATTTTTTTTTTCTAGTAAAGGTAAAGGAAATGGAGCAATTATTGGGCCTCGATCTAGCTTTCTTTCTCCATTTGCTAGTGTATGCAGGCACTACATCGGTATTGGCAGGTTAAGCTTAGTGGATGCGGTAAATTCAAATATTTAATCTTAAAAACCATTATCCACCTGAAGCGGGGGTTCCACATATATTTGGTGGCTCAGCGGCAGAGGGCAGCATGTAACCTGGAACTGAGATATTGTTCCCTGCAGAGTTTGCTCCAGTTGGCTAGCCGGATTTCACCATCAAAGCTGTCCTCATAGCTCTGCAAAAAAACATTGGAGAAATCAGAGCAAAAGTTCGTGCTGTTTTCTGACTTATAGGCGGTGATAAAATCATTCTCAGAGCTTGGTGAGATGTTTAGTACGATTTGAGGAATGAAAGGAATTTCATAAGTATCTTCCAAGCATGAGATGTGGAAGTGATGTTCCAATAAGTACCAAGTCATCGCGATATTTGGGGGAACGAAGAGTCTGATCGTTTGGCAAAGCTGAGGTTCGGAACTTGATCAGCCTGCAAAAGAGCTGTGCTTTCATTCAGCTGCCACCATCAACCTCTCTACTGCTGAAGTTATATCCGAGGTAAACACCATTCTGGCTGGTGAGAAAAGATTTGGAGCCTTCGAATATATTAGCCTTATACCAGGCAATTTACTTCGCAGCGTGGAAGTTGCCTATTTTAGGATATTGGACTGGGCATGTCTACCTCTTGAATTGCATTGGGGTGGGTCGACCGTCCTACTTGTACCCAATGCGATATTGAGTAAATGATTGACTCCTATTTGGAGTCATCCATTAGATTAAGCTATATTAGACATGACTGTTCCGCCAACAACAAATACATATGGTAGGCATAAGGCTTAGCTTAGATAAACGTCTCATGACAAAAAAAAAACAAAGACTCTAGGCATTAAAAAAAAATGTTATCCTTGTTTGGATGACTCCCTTTTTTTTTTCAAATCCGCTATCTTATATAAACCGAAGATGTATGCTCTCTCCTTCCTCCCAAATAATGATCTCGTAACAGAACTCACAATCTTTAGCCACTATCTCAAAATCTTTGAGCTCATAGTCTTTATTCTACATCCGAAACCTTCCTTCATACATTCAAAACAAATTTTTCTTTCAACTATGATGAAATTTTTTCGAAAAATGTTTCAAATTAAAGTTTTAGCTTATTTCATGTTTAGTTCAGTTTAAGCTATCGGAAAATCTTTTAAACCATTTTTGAGAAAATTACAAATTATTGGAAAATCTATCGATAAAAGTGATAATATACAGGTCGACAGATTTTGACTAAAAACTGATTATCGCGTGTCCTTTGTACAAAATTATATGCTTTAAATTTATAGTTTTTTTGTTTTTGGAGTTATGTTGACCAAAACATTTACACACATACTCATAGACCAATTTCTAACAACTACTTTTTCGTCCTTATGGCATCAAGAGCAAATAAAAATTTCTAAATAGAATTTGATTTAAAAGGATGTTTATTAAATCTATACTACATTAAAACTAGTAGTACACTCTACACTAAAATTAGTAACCAATTAATATGAAAATTAAATAATAAGCTACTTAAATGAAAGAGATATAAAAGAAAATGATTCCTGTTTACCAACACTATGGTTACTTAATATAATAAACAAACCTTATGTGTACAAAAAAATATTTAAAATGTTGCAACTCAGTTTCCTAGACCACATTAAGTGTGTGTCTTTCAACTGTTGACTGATTTGAAACCTGGTTTCTTTGTGGGCGTCCGTAAGTTGTCTTAGAACCCATCTTGCACAAGATTTTCTTGTATTGCAGCTTGAATAATGTTATGGACAGTTGCAACACTCGCGTAAACTTTTTCAGCTAACGTTCAACAGTAATACGCCTGTTGTCCTAATGAATGCGGTAATGCGAGATTCGAGGGAGGAACTTACAACTTCAATCGGTCATCCACTTCGTTGCTCGTCACTGACACTTACACGGCCACTTTTAAACTGTTCTGCCCATTTGTAAACGTTCGAACAGTTGAATCAATTATTCCCGTACACTTTCAACATTATTTCGTGGGTTTCAACTACCTTTGATACCCTCTGCAACTAATCACTGAGCGTTGTTCTTCTGCGGTGTAATGCTCGAGCGGACTCACCATTGTTAACTGAACATATTTGAGGTTATGCTTATCAAATACTTTCGAACAGCTGATGAGAAACTAAGTACAAGTATGCCAACTTGACGCATTGAAACTATTTTATTGATTAAACAAACCGTTTCTGAGCTACAGCGATTTGTTTCGTTACTTATTGAAAGACTCCGGACGGAGCTTTGAGTAGCTGGATCCGATGTCTTTCACGGACCTCTCTCAGGCATCTGGTTGGCTTCTTCACTGAGCATTGTGGCTTAAGGAGACATCTTTATTCAATGGGACTCACGCCTGACCCCTTTTATAGAGTTTGTGAGACGGAAGAGGAAACATCCATGCATCTGATGACGGATTGTTTAAACTTTGAGGAGATTAGTTTTAGGACGTTCGGCCGGAATAGGATATCGGTAGAGGATCTTAAGCTAAGTCCTTTTAAGGTTTTGGTCCGATTTGTTCGGTCTGTGGTGAAACTTGGATGGGTAAAACCTGGGCCTGGACTTTTTTCCCAGACCCAGTAGTTGTTATACTTTAGGGTTAGCTATAATGGGCCCAGCGATGCTTTGGATAGCGTAGGGTTTAGCCCTCCCCTTTTTTGAATAATAATAATAAGACCCTCGTATTAGTCGGAAAATATAAATAGTGAAAGTTAAAAAGTATTATTACATTAACATATCACATTAAATCAACCAACATATATTGTGTATTGAAATTCCCCGCTTGTTTATGTATGTGAATATATTTTTAATATGATAAAAAAAAATATATATTTGAATTATTCAAAGAATTATAAAATATTAATGGATAATAATTATTATCCAAGTTTATTCTAAAATCCATGAAAATTAATTGTTTATAATAGTGGCGAACAACACACTAAAACTAGTGGGTGCGATAATGTGTGCCAATTTAGAAAATGGCGTTATAACCATTAGCAGCAACTGTTTGACAATTAGTGATGATCTATGAATGGTTGCTATCAGGCCTACATTGCATAGTGTCACGTTCCAAATTGATTCACTAACCATCTATTTATTGATAATTGTTTTACTATACAAATAGCTTATTTAAAAAAAAACAAAAAAAAAAAAAGAAAACTGTCTTAAATTTTATCTTATTTATTTAATAGAAAAAAGATTTTTTTTTTGCAAATGTAATTTTCACTTTCTTTTAATGTTTGTAAGAGAAAGTATTGCGTTCTTGCTGAATTTTCGAAACGGATTTTTCAAAGAAAACACGTTTTGAAATTCTGAATACGTAAAAATGTTTTTCGCAAATCGTCTGGTTGTGTGATCTCTCAAAATCGAAAAGTTACTGGAAACTCATGTTTGATATACCTACCGTTCACTACAACCGCTGCAACTTATAGTTTACGTAATGTTTTCATAAAAAAATCCTTCAACCGGAAGTGAAACTTAACCGAATGATTGCTATCAGTTGTTCGTGATTTTTTTTCGAAAATGGCTGCAAAGAATTTCTTTAAAATTCGCATACTTGACTATACGAAAATATTTTTATTGAGTTTTAGAAAATTTGTGGCGTTGGATTTCAAGTGCTAATGAATGCGTCTCTTTTATCACGATCTAGTACTATTACATCAGAGACATTTTCTGTGGTAGCCTGCTTCATTTTGTGGTCATCGACCGGTTTCGGGCGTTCGCCCATCTTCAGGATGCGTTTTTCAGACACTGTGACAACACAGACTTGCACAGAGCAAATTCAGTTTACACACTCCACTACCCTGCCCTTCCACTGGATCATGATACTCACTTTTCACTAGATTTAGAGTCAGATTTGCTTCGCTAAGCCTTTAGAACTTGTAAGACTTCTAGATGTTTCACCCATATGCGAGTTTTATTAACCCCTAGAAGCTGGCTGCAGAATTTTTTGGATCATATTCTGATAAAATCTCTTACTACTTACGAAGGTTGATATCTCTTTTGCTCGAGGAATCCGTGGCATCACCCAACAAACATTTAGTAGAACATATCGTGTACATATTTAGCATGTCCTATTTTATCAATACAATCATCCATCCCCCCCCCCCATTCCGGTAATAGATAAGAATTTGCTTAAGTCACCGAATAGATTGACTCATCTGTAATCCGTTTACAGTCTATACGCTTAATCAGAATTAGGAGCCATCGATAACTTCATTCACTTCTACTAGATTATATGATGTCATTGCAAACAAAAATCAATCTCATCATCTAATATTTCCTGTTTTGCAGGTTATTAAGTCTATATGGAAGTTGTTTTATGGGAGTTCGCCCGAAACCGGTCGACGACCACAAAATGAAGCAGGCTGCCACGGAAAATGTCTCTAATACTTTCTAGCTCTGCGGAACCAACCACCACAACTAGTACTATTATAGCTCGGCAACTTAGTTCTGGCAACCAAACGGCTGTTAAGCTGCGCCCATAACCAAAACTTTCTAGTAGCTGTGATGTGATAACCAATTCAGTCATTTAGAGTCGAAAGGTAAGTATGGGTATGTAATATATTTGGTATTGGAAAATCACCACCTTTTTTGCAGATGTACCTGGCAGGGGAGATATAATTTATCATGATGTTAAGATGTTTGATATCACTCCCATAAAACAACTTCCATATAGACTTAATAATCCTGCAAAACAGGAAATATGGATGATGAGATTGAATTTTTGTTATACAATGACATCATATAATCTAGTAGAAGTGAATGAAGTTATCAATGGCTCCTAATTCTGATTAAGCGTATAGACTGTGAACGGATTACAGATGAGTCAATCTAGTCGGTGACTTAAGCAAATTCTTATCTTTACCAGAATGGGGGGGGGGAATGGATGATTGTATTGAAAAAATAGGACATGCTAAATATGTTACACGATATGTTCTACTAAAGTTTTGTTGGCAGATGCCACGGATTCCTCGAGCAAAAGAGATATCAGCTTTCGTAAGTAGTAAAAGATTTTATCGGAATACGGTCCAAAAAATTCTGCAGCCAGCTTCCAGGGGTTAATAAAACTCGCATTTTATACATGGGTGAAACATCTAGAAGTCTTAAAAGTTCTTTGCAAAAGGCTTAGCGAAGCAAATCTGACTCTAAATCTAGTGAAAAGTGAGTATCATGGTCAAGTGGAGAGTAGGTAGGCATAGTGTAAAACTGTATGATATGAAAATAAAGGCGATCGTTGCTATTTCAGTACTTTTTAATAAAAGTTAAGGTAATTTATACTATTCCTGAGAATGGAAAATTACTGAAAATTCTGCCATAATTTTTCTACAATATTGGAGCCACTGATGCTGTTGTTAAAGAAAAAAATGTATACTTTTCCTTGGTCTGTTATTTGTCAGAATGCATTTAACCAATTAAAAGGCATGCTCGAAAGCGTACCAGCTTTCACAGCTCCAATGTTTCACAAACAGTTCAAATTGGCTGTTAACGCTAACGAGATGTAGGAGCTGGTGCTGTATTGATGCAGGTATACAATAATGGTATCGATGATCTTGTACCCTATTTTTCAAAAAAATTAAACGTACACCAAAAGAGTAAAACTAATTCAACAATAAAAAAACAATTTTACACCTAACAACACCCCTCCCCCCAAAACTGCCCTTTAATGAATTTTTCCAGAGAAAAGTTATGGGTAAAAGTTGTAGCTCTTTGTATGTGTAGTTGATAATACTACATTTGAAGAAAATCGTTGGAGCTATTTTTTGAGAAAAGTAAAAAAAAAACGAAACACAAAAACTATTCAGTAAAGTGGTACTTCCGGTTGAAAAATTATGATAGATAATCTGCTATCTCTACTATCGGATTCCATGCTGATATCTAAACGGAATATCAAGTTTAAACTTTCTATGATTTTTCGTTTATGAGCTATGCTGTTTCCATACACACACACACACCCACAGAGAACATTTTCTAACAACTATTTTTTTTTTGGATTAAGGGGACCTCTAAATGTGTATTTCCGGTGAAAACTCAGTATCGAAAATTTGACACGAATACAATACTTCCTTTTACTAGGAGTATGAAAAAAGTAAAAGGGTACTTTAACTGAAAAATACAAGTTATAATTATATGAAATCTCTTTATTATTAACTCGAAGTTCATTTGTACGTTGCTTCTCATTTTATGTTGAATTTGTCTATAATAAATCTGCTCAAATATGATCTTTACTGCCACAAAATTCTCAAAGATATATCAGCAAACTTCGTTGTATTTACAATGGACCAGCTATTTCATTAGAGCTGCATAATATTGTGGACAATTCTGGAGTTAGTAATAATTCTGAAGGTTGTAGAAAATTTCCAGTTTAGAACTAATAGACGTTATGAGATTCATACAAGAGTTTATTATAATGTTTATTGTTAAAAAAAAAGGGGCGGGTGTTGGTGTATTGGTTATGAGCATGGACTTGTAAGTGGGAGGACCCCAGTTCGAGTCCAGCGTATAACTAAATTTTATATTTGTTTAAAAAAATGTTAATAGTAAAGTAGGTGCTTCCGCCCCCGTCCACGACACCTAATTTGGTAGTTGGACGTTAAGCCCGCCTGAAAAAATAGGCATTACTTTACTTTTTACTTTTTATTAAAAAAAAAAAATAAATAATAAAAATTTGTGTTTAATTATATAAGGGAAAATTAAATATATTTTTTTTGGTTTACTTTATTTACAGAAGTGGCTAAGTTTAATTGTTGCATTCGGATCACTGCTTGTGCTCACCGGCCAGGCGCTCAATCCAGGTAACAATTATATATATTAATTAGTTAGTTAATTTTATATTTTAATTTTTTTTTTTCAATTTATTATAATAAATAATTTGCTGTAATTTATTATGACTATTTACAAGAATTAGGTAAATTAGCTCCTAATGATTTCATAATCCTTAGGTCCTATTTATCAATAATCTTCTACTTTTTTTTTGGAGGAGATTGGCCTTTTATAGAAGAAATTAAACTTAGTACTTAGCAGACATTTCGCTCTTTTATTTGAAATCTTCACAATCATTGTAATTAACAACTTATCTATATATATAATTATAGTCATCAGTATGAACATTTTTACTACAGAAACATTAAGTATGGTAATCTCTTTCCTTCAGTACACCGATGTAATCAACAATTAATTTATAATAATTATGAAAGTTTTACAGGTAAATATTTAAGTATCAGAGATATTTTCCGTGATAGCCTGATTCTTTTTTTTGGTCATCGACCGATTTCGGGCGTTCGTCCATCATCATGATGCTTTTTGTGAAAACAGTGTGATAACATAGATTTGCACGGAGCAAATTTAGTTGATACACTGGTCTTTAAATGTTTTTGTCAGGACCTAATGAGGTTAAGAGGAGTGTAGGTATCTGTGTGGGAAAAACACATGTCCCGTCGGGACACAGTGTTATGTCGCACTGTTACAAATAAATAAATATAATATTAAGATAGTATGGGTTAATTAGTTAAATTTCCTTCAAAAAAACGTAGTTTAAGTTACACACTCCCACGTGTTGGATGTTTCCATTTTTAAAGGGTACAATATGCCCCTTTAAAGACCGAAAATGTGTTTTTTTTCCCCACACAGGTACCAAGACCCCTCTTAACCTAGTTAGATCCTAACAAAAACATTTAAAGACCAGTGTATTAACTAAATTTGCCTTGTGCAAATCTATGTTATCACACTGTTGGACAAAAAGCATCCTGATGATGGGCGAATGCCCAAAACCGATCGATGACTACAAAAAGAAGTAGGCTATCACGGAAAATATCTCAGATGTTTTCCAGCTTTGCGGAAACAACTACAACAAATATTTAAGCCTTTCATAATTTTGCATTTAACAATAAAAATAATTAAATTGGACTTTATACAATTAATAATAATTACATTATTTGCTAATGTTGAGACAGTAATATTAAAAAGTGTAAGATAAAATATGGTCAGGATCAATTGATTATTTTTATCATGATTAATCAGCAATACTGGTAATGAAATGGATGTTGCGTCATAAAAAATTAAAAATTCAATCAATTTATAGCCAATGGATAAGGATCGTGAGATTCGGTCTTTTTTAAAAAATAATAAAACAAATATTTTTGAATGTTCACTATTCTCTGTGGTGTTGAGGTGTTTCCAACTATTTATTTTTCCTATAATATACATTAGTTAAAGTTGTCATGTTTTGATGAAGATCTTTTAACAATTCTTATTTTAATGCCTTTATAAATAAAAAATATATTTGTCGAAACGTTGGCAACAAATTTAATTTTTTTATTTAAAAAAAAAAAGATCGAACCACACTATCCTTATCCATCATTTAAGAACGGTCGAGAAGAAGCTTCCATAATTTATAGCCAATCATAATGTACACACGCATTCACCACTAGAATTAATGGAATTTAGTATTTTCTGAAACACATCAATTCTTGTGTGGCTGGCCCTGCCGTTATTTAGAAATGGCATAATTTGAATTATCGAGTGTACTAACAACAGTGTACTAAAACTACAGTCTGTTTCCAATAAACGAAACCTGTGGTTGAATTAAAGTACCTATGGAAACATGATATTATATTAATTGTAATGAATCATTTGTAAATTTTGGCGCAGGACATTTGTAAACCCTACAGCAGGGAAGTTTATACAACAGTTTACAATGCGTCAGCAACCTATACTACCCTTCTCTTTACTCAGTCTAAATTTCTCGCTACTTAATTTCTATTGTTGGTATAAAGTCCTTGCAGTTTTATGTTTCTGTGTATATATAATAGGTTTCAGAAGGAGAGAAAATTGTGAGAAAGGGGTTTTTGAGAAAGAAGCTACAATGAATGCTGAATACTATATAATAAAAGAGAGACACAAAACTGCCAGGACTTTATACGTAAATAGAAATTAAGTAGCAAGAGATTTAGACTGAGTAAAAAGAGAAAGCTAGTAGTTGGTTGCTGACGCGTTGTAACTGCTGTATAAACTGTTCTAAAGACTGTCCCTTATAGGACTAGCTAGGCTGAATATATACAGAGTCTCCCACTCTAGTCTGGCCTAAAAATAGCGAGAAGGATTCACAGTTTTGTGTTTCTCTGTGTGCTTTTTTTCCCTTCCTATTTCACTTTACCTTTCATTATTTGTGTACTTATATAAATTCACAAACTAATATTAATGTATTAGTTTGTTGGTTATTAGTAACTTGATATCTC
>JAAEAF010009995.1:0-18372 GCA_011037195.1 Triatoma infestans
CTGTTGACGTTTCTGATGTACACGTCCAAACATCTTATAACCTTACTGACTACTGCAGCCAGTAGGAGAAGGGTTTGCTTTGCTAAGTGACAACAATCTTGTCACTAACAGGCTTGTCTACATCTCATACATGTGGCTGCCAACTTAAAAAAGAAAACAATTCTTTATTTTTTGTTATGTTTAATAAAGGATGCAACAGAAATTAAAAATAAAACGAAAGTGAGGATCTTTAAATCTATATTTAATAGCGGCCATCATTTCCGCTCTTTTATAACATTTATTTTAATAATATTTTAATGTGTATTCCAAACAGGAATGCGAAAATTACTTATCCAAATATAACAGTGATACAACGATTATTTGGCGTCTAAAAGTTCCCTCTACCTTTCCATTAGATTGAGGTGGCCAATCCAACGGACATGTTACATGATGAAATAAACAGGATCTTCACGAGCTGCAGATCTGACAGTATACCAAATTACATCCTCCTTCCAGGTGCCTACTCCCTCCTTGCAGGTAGACTAGATTTGGGAAATATGAACCTAACTGGACTACGGACCTATGTGAACGAAGCTTTGTGGAAAAGCCTATGACATCACAAACTAGCGTGAGAGCTCTCGCCTTATATCAAACTTGTTTGATTTTCAGTCCTGAGTTTGAACCGCCATGTCAACAACGGGTCGGGTCATAAAATTACAAGAAAGTGAAAGTGTGCGGTTTCTGGAATTGTATGCAGCTGAACTAGTGATGTATGATAGCTTCGTAGGTATGGGGCATGAATTTACTAATTTTACTTTTTGCAACACGAAATAAAAATTCCAGACTCTTCAAAGAGTCTCCTGAGGTTAAATAGCATTAAGTCACTTGAAGTTTTGTTTTTGCAGTTAATGCCTGTCTCATGTTAGTATCTGATTTGGAAATCAGTGGTGAAGCCAGTTCTAGAAGGTAATCAAATTGTCCTTCAGACACTCGTAGAAGTTCTTGAAATCGTATGGGTAACTATTTCTGAGTTCCTTGTCAACCAAATTATGTGGCCTTGATTTCCTACTTAGAATCCACTTCTTAACCCACCATTGCCTTTTCTTCCGTTTGTCTTTCGGCTTCACCATCCGATTCATTCTCTGCGCTAAAATAGCAGCAAAAACTGAACTCACAATAGCACTGCTTTCTATGAAGAGCTCTTTCATGGTCGGCTTTCCACGATCAACTGACTCAGTTGAGTCACTTTTTCGTAGTCACTTCAGTCCGTATGAACTAACCAAAGCCTACTGGTGGGGTCACTCCCGCAAATGCACGAAAGCAAGTACGAAAGCATGGCACGCGCTGTGAGAACTTAGCTTAAAGTAATCTTAAGAATCACTGTAGACAATTATAATGATTTCTAGGCTAGTTAAAAACTATCCCTGTGAGATCCATTTTATTTTCTATCGAAAAAACTTTTTTCAAATTACATTCAGAACTGATATTCATTTATAAATACGTATGTCTTCATAAATCCATTTGAAAGAAAGGAGACATTAAATGAGTTTCACACAATTCAATTTGTGCTGGATTTTGAATATATATTTATGTGTATGCGATTATGTATAGCTTGATTTCATTGTTATTCCAAAGAGTATTCCATTTCAGCGAACTTTCCGCCTTCTCTCTCAAGCTTTCTACCCGCCTAATTAACGCACACTTTCACTTTTAACATTAACATCTCTCGCCATGTGAAAACTAGTAAAGTTTAAGAAAACTATACACAAAATCATAATTATCAAAATCAGATAAAATTACTGTAAATGGCATAATCTAACTATCCACTCTAAAGTTGTAATTCTTGATTGCGAACTTACATAAATATATTTCGTTTATTTTTCATCGAGTTTATTATTTTTAATCAGTATTCATTTTCTTTACTCTACATACATACATCTGTTTCTTTTTTTATTTTTATTTTTTACTATTTTTATTTGTTTATTTATATTTTTAATTTTTGGCCGAAAGGCTAGAGGCAGACGTTGGTTAAAAAAAAAAAAAAAATTTTTAATTTTGTATTTATTTATTTTTATTATTATTGTATGTCAATATAATATACATATGAAAGAAATGAAAAATTAGTAGATACGAAATTCAAAGGAATAATGTGAGTATAGATATGGGGCGGTTAAAAGATTGCTATGACATAGAAGGCAAATGGACTGCCGGTGTAAAAATTTAAGTCACTCACTGAGTGAAGAGGTAGTAAGCCGCAAATTATATAGACTTTCATAATGTGCGTGTGCTGGTGTTGTAAAGTAGCTATAGACAATTTGTGCAGACGCAAAACACACACATTAACACAAAGATGATAGCCCATCTAGAAAGGGAGGACTTCGGAACTATATAGCTCACAAACACACCACATACTGTGAGCAGGCTGCTGCTCTAAGAACCAAGAGTGTTCAGAAGACAAATGAGCCACTCTTCATACACCAAAGGGACCGACAGTTGTTTTGGCCACGCCTCCAACAACCTTTACCTTCCCAACTGTGTATCCACCACTTTATACTACAATACCGACTAATCTTTGTAACTTTTTTTTTATTTACTTTTATTTTACACTTTGTAGAAGTCTAATAACAATTTTATTGGTATATCTCACGTTCATTTAATTTTATATTACTAAACTCTTCAATTACTTCCTTCCTTGGAGTTATCTTTTAAGATTACATGACCTTCTTTTCGGTATGGTCAGATCGCGAAAGCTTACAATCTGAGCTCTGTAGCCATTAGTCAATTTTTGGCGGCCCTTCAGGCATAGTATTTTATTGGGTTATGTTATACTGTAAGGTTATACCTTATACGCGATTGTATCAAATGACAACACTTCTTCAGGTTTTTATAAATTCATACTCTCAGGATCTATAAAAAAAAGATATCACAATTGGGGAACTGTTGAGAACTGTACAAGCGTCTGGTAGGTTATTCATTTATTTGTCATTTCAAAATGAGTGCATGCCAGTATTATTCTTACCCCAACTAGAATTCTTAACCAACTTCTTTGCCTTTTAGTGATTCATATTTTTTAAATTCTTTTCTTCTTTTTTTCCCAGGTAAAGGTAGCGAAGGAAGTGATTGTGATTCAGAACCAGGAATTACATTAAAAAGAAAACAAAGGCGTAGCCGTACCACTTTTACTGCTCAACAACTTGATGAACTTGAAAGAGCTTTCGAACGCACGCAATATCCAGATATATATACACGAGAAGAGCTGGCACAAAGAACAAAATTAACCGAAGCACGAATACAGGTAATTTTCTGATCATTTATTCCGCATTTCTAATTGATGATATGTGTGAGTATGATTTGAATATACATCTTACAATGAATTTTGTAGAAATCATTCGAAATATAAACCCTACATTCTTTTTGTGATGGTTTCATATCGTGTGCTTGAAAAACGGAGTAAGTTTAAATTTAAACTAATCAACTTATAGCACTTTTATTTACCCCCAAAATTAAAAGAATTATGACATATCCATATACCATCCTTTGTTTTAAAATATGTACCGTATGTGACATTAAAAATTTCCTTTTCATAGTTTTATATTGCAATGAGGTGATTCAGTACTACCCTTCCGGCGTTCCTTTCTTCTGAAGGCCCTATCACATGAATGGGATGATCCCGAAAGAAAAATAATCACTTATTTAGTAGGTCAAACTTGAAATAACTGCATCATTTTTCTATTAGATTCAGTTATTTTGGAACCTTATTTTTTGCATTAAAAACATTTTAACTTCATTAGTAAAGTAAATATGGGCAGCTATTACCCCGCTAAACATTGGTAATCTTCATTAGCTTCAGTTTTCTACTTTTACTAATGTAACTTGATTGTTTTTTTACTTTCACATAGCTTAACTGCTAATTTTATTTTATTTACTATAGCGAATGAACATGGTATTTTATTAAATTTCCCTAATTGCTAGTATCAAATATAAATAAACTGTTATAATCTACATATATGATTTTATTTCGTTGATATATTTTAATATCGAAACGCATTTGTGTCAATGAACCATATGTTTATATATATTTCTATTATTATTATTATTATTATTTTTTTCAATCCCTCGCGGTTATTATTATTATTATTATTATTATTATTATTATTAATTATTATTATTTATTATTATTATTATTATTATTATTATTATTATTATTAGGTTGATGTTAAAGTTATGTAAAAATATTCAAATACAATTTGAGGGAAGGGATTAGCTCAATGGTTAGCGTGCTGAACTCCCAAGCGGAGGTCCCGGGTTCGAGTCCAGTGCTTATCCCTTAGATTTTTTCTTCCTAGGAGCCTCTACAGCTCACTATTCGCTGATGGACAGTGTTGTATGTAGCGAGACAAGACTGTCCGGAGGCCGGTAGTGCACTGAGAAGGCTCCGGGCGCATTAATATCGAAACGCATTTGTGTCAATGAACCATATGTTTATATATATTTCTATTATTATTATTATTATTATTTTTTTCAATCCCTCGCGGTTATTATTATTATTATTATTATTATTATTATTATTAATTATTATTATTATTATTATTATTATTATTATTATTATTATTATTATTATTAGGTTGATGTTAAAGTTATGTAAAAATATTCAAATACAATTTGAGGGAAGGGATTAGCTCAATGGTTAGCGTGCTGAACTCCCAAGCGGAGGTCCCGGGTTCGAGTCCAGTGCTTATCCCTTAGATTTTTTCTTCCTAGGAGCCTCTACAGCTCACTATTCGCTGATGGACAGTGTTGTATGTAGCGAGACAAGACTGTCCGGAGGCCGGTAGTGCACTGAGAAGGCTCCGGGCGCCAATGACCATAGATGTTGACGCTCCTTAAATTAAAAAAAAAATACAATTTATGTATTTCTGTGTTACAAAACAAACCCTCTGGAGGTATCAAGAACGAAACATTAAATAAGCATTCAGTTCAAGCTGAATCAGTAAAAAAAAAAAAAAAAAAAAAAAAAACATTGTATCGTGCCAATTCATGTGAATTAAAATGTACTTGAACTCCACGTTTTCTGTTACATATGTTCATTTATTCTTGCCACTTGTGTGAATGTTTTTGTAACCAAAGTTTACTACTAATTTCCAACGCTTGTAATGAGGATTTCGCGACCTTGTTAATACTTTCATTGTTACTTTTACACTCGAACACTACAAAATAAGAGCTACAGAGATAGGAGTTTGGATAACTATAAGGTTTAGTGCACCCACACACGGGCTTATAAATCGCCACCACCCTACAGGGAACCAGATTTTTTTTGATCGCAGGGAATTCGTTGTATAGCCACTTCCACTGCCTTTTCAGGAATGGAGAAACGAAACAACTAGTAGTTCGGAGTAACTAAGTAGTTTAGGAAAGTTATTTATTCTAAATTGAACAATAATTAATTATTTGTATCTGTCAAAGAAACAATATATGAAGTACATGTGTTACTAAAGGTAAACGCAAAGCAGGCTCATTTTTTTAAAAGTATGTCCACTTATGCCTAGCTTTTCTGAGCGTTCAAAAAATGTAGTATTAAAATTGATAAGTTGAAAAGATATGATTACAGTTTCTTCCCAATGGAAAACTTTCCAATTTATTCAGGAAATGGCTTCCCTGTTAGTATCCAGCCATGTATCAAGAACACCCCTCCAGTCACAAAATAGCTGTAGAGGCTATAGAAATAGTTGCAGTGTACTGCTACTTGGGTACATCCTGGCAAACAATAGTTTAACACCATCACGCAAACTGTATCACAGTTTCACAGTGTACACTTTCAAAGTTATAAACAATGACACTTATGGAAATCACAATAGATCTAGATCACAAGGATTAGCATTTCTCTTACCTCACTACAATTCTGGATGCTATATTATTTCTTTCAAAGCCTAATAAATGAAGAGTAATTCGTCACTATTTTATCATTATTAAATTTATATCCTTAAATAGTTTTGCTTTAAGTTATAGCTTAGTTAAGAGATCGATACATCTAGTAAAAAGTTTTATATTTTACAAAATTCGTTTATACGAGCTTAGAAAAAGAATAAATATAATTGAATAAAATTAATCTAATTTTAATCAGAAAATTAAAGAATATATAATGATTTTTACTGATAAATTTCATAGGTATGGTTCAGCAACCGACGTGCCAGATTGCGGAAGCAGTTGGCAAGCAATACAACTACAGGATATCCAGGCATGGGTCTACCTATGGGATATTCTCCATCCAGTTCAGCACCGCCTACTTACATGTTGCCGCAAGGACTGTCAGAGCCTTCCTCTTTTTCACATCCTCCACCACCACAGTGTTAGTATTTTCTTAAAATTAGAAACTTAATTGACAGCTAATTTGAAACAGTTCATATTTTTCTTCATTATGCGATAGTTCTTCTTGAAAAAAAAAATAATAAAGGTTAACATAATTAATTTCGTGGTTATAATCGTTTTTATTTCAAACGATATTTTGTGAAGTTTCTGACGAGCATATAATTGGAAATTTCCTGCTGATAGGAAATTCTTTATCTGCCAATTAATTAAAGAAACTGTAGTCTTCAAAATTTTGGAATCGCTAACAGTATGTATTACACAGAACTGTTTAACACATGATAACAGAAATGTTTGGACACATATCACAAATTGATATTTTTCATATAGTCATAAAAGTTTTATTGAGCCGCTTATGATTAAAAAAATAAAATAAGAACCGCTCTTAGGCCTTGAGACTTTTACTGTTAACCTACATATTGTGAATAGAAAATTAAGTTGAATAGCTGTTTAGATTTGCAATGTTGGACAATATCTAAGATTGAGTCCATGTCTTAGGCTAATTTTTCTTGATTCTGAACTTCTTTATTGCTCCTGTTTAATTTTTGTAAATCTCTTTTATTATACCTTCCCTTTCATCTCAAGAAGCTTCCTATATTAGACGGTACCTTCGGTAAGTTTACAAAAAAACCATGTCAATTATGATCACACCGTTTTTTTATCTGTGAATCCTTTTAATCTCTAGTGAAGAGTAAAATAATATTTCAATGCTATACTTAAATATACTATAAGATTTGGACTAAATTGGTAAAATATTTTGAAAATATTAAAGTTTTTAAATACGGTTTACACACAAAAAAAAAGTAAAATCAGAAACTGTGATATTAACATTTACCAATCTGAACATAACTTTCCTTTTCAGAATAAAACAATGTATGTATTTACCTAAGTTTCTGTTAGTTTTTTCAACCATTTCTGTTAAACAGTGTAAACTTTTGCAGAAAATACTAGTATGTAAAATTAACGTTAGTGCTTTAATCTCGTGTGTGCTATTTTACTTTTTTGTCAAATTGATAATTCCTTAACAGAACTTCTGTCAATGTTAGGGTATTGTCGTTTCTCAAGATGAACTTTTTTCTTCAGTCCTCAGTATTCTTAAAATATTAACTGATTTTTCATCCAACAGTAGCCGCAACATTAAAAATAGAAAAATTGTGGTAAACTGGAAAGTCGTGTTCTTTTGAAAACTAAATTTACATTTTCTTCCTACCATCAATTTTACACTAAAGGAGTTAAGTGTTAGTTGAATTTACCTCCAAGAAATAATACATTAGTAAATTGGACGCAACGGAAAATCGCGAGAAATTTCCGGTATTAGAAAATGGGCAATTATATGAGACCGTCCATAGTAATAGTTCGGATAATCTATTCATATGGTAAGACATTCAGAAATCTATCTTTTTTTTTTACGAAAATAATAGCAATTTGCTTATTCTCTTCCTGCAGTTATTAATTAATTTATACAAATGGAAGAAAAGTGAAGTATCTCGATAACTTATTAAAAAAAATCCATTTTTAAACAAATATTCGAAAATTTATTAAACAGATAATTACAATAATTAACATTACAATTAATAATTAACAATAAATAACATTACAGTAAATTTACAATTTTACATTAAATTTACAAAAATTAGAATAAATAACATAACAATAAATTACAATATCAATAATTACAAAAATTACATATTCATATGCATAATGCATAATTACATATACTGCAAACATACAAATTCATAACGTCCACAAATATGTTTGTGGCTCTTACATGATGTATGATAAATATAGATGTCATAAATAATTTTCCTTGTAATTAACGTATTTTTTTCATCGTGTTAACTGTGACTCTTTTAAAGGAAGAGAATGTACTGCATATGCGATAGCCGTCCGTAGCGAACGTGTTAACCGTAAGAGAAAGTAAAATTGTTAATAATAAGTGAACTGAATTTTAAAACTTCAGTGTCAATAAGCTAATTACATTTATAAATTATACTGTAGTAGGTGAAGCTACTAATGGCGGCGGTTATGTTGGAAGTCACGTGATGGGCACCGTGGAAACAGATCGAGCCGGCAGTCCTGCACAGAATTACGGCCTGCAATCTTATCCACCTCCGCCTCCTCCACCGCCCACTGGCTCATCATCTGCAGCGCTTCTGTCATCTCAGGTAGAAACTGACACCGGTCAATTCTCTATATATTAATATACTTACTAAATATATATATATAATATATATGTGTGCGTATGAGAGAGAGAGTTATAACGCACACTCTCTGCGAGCTAGATTATTAATTGTATTTAGTTGTATATTGTAGCGTGACTTGGCTAGGCAGCTGGTTTTTATTTAATTAGTAATGTCCAATTTTTGTGTTAAAACCAATCATGGGAATAGAAACACCAGGACTCTAAAAACAGTGGTGGGTTAAAGTTGGGGAGTTAGAAGTGTGCTCAAATCTCCAAACTTAATATTAACTGCCACAAAAAGTAATTATGTTTTGGAATCTAATATTTTTTGTATTTCTAGTATTTGATGTTAACATGCAACCAAATTAAATGTGTTAGTAAAGATTAATATTACATATGTACAACATTTGCAGGTTTGGATGAAAATTGTTGTATGTAGATGTAAAGAAATATATTTTTTCGAAGTAGCCCAAATCCACTGAATTTATTTAGTTTAGTTGGGAATTTTTATAAAATTGTTCATGTTATGTTGGGATACCTATAGGGATGCCAAGATCCTTGAAGAATTAACTAGTCCATATATTTCTGATAATCGCAACCAGGGATCACTACTAATTTATATTATATATCATCATATGAGATAAACACAGTTTGAAGTCTACGGTTATCCAAAAACCAGGATCTTCTAGTATTAACATTTTAACATCCAAGTGTTATAGCATGAGTTAAAGGTGTACTAGGCATTTATATTTTAAATATTTTATAAATGCGGCAGATCAGTCTGTAGAAAGCATTTTCGCAAAATTGAATAAACTTTGTTGAAATGTGAATGCATCTGAAGCTGCTTTAAATTCTGAGAGGTGCTCAAATCGCACTATCACAGACTCTCTTGGGATGTAATATAATCAGATGGAAAGTAAAACCTTGATCGAGATATCACTATCCTGGCAGAAATGATGGATGCCTATAATGCTGCTTGAATGTGCGGAAATTAAGGTTATATTTTTATTATTTGTTCAGGACAAGTAATCTTAGAAATTTTGGCAGAATAAATTATTAGTTACAACAATCTCATATATGTAAGAAAAATTCCATTGTCTAATGCGTTTTATGTATTGTTTCAGATGCAGACATTAGGCGGTGGTAGTGGCCAGCATCTCGGCAGTGTATCACCAGGACTACTGACCACCCCTGGAAATGTATATTCCATCCCAATCAGTCCTGGTTCTATGTTGTCCCCCGTACCAACCAGTTTATCACTAATGGGAACTAGCACAGGTAGGAAATTTGTGAAACTTTTAAATAAGATGTCTCCTAAATTCATTGGATGAGGTTAATGAAAGGTTAATGAACAATTCAGTCGATGCAAAAATATAATTTATTTTACTTTCTAACAATGGTTTTAATAAAGTCGATTTTTTAATATATATAAATTTATTTAATAATTATTAATTAATTAACGTAAATTTACTTTTAAACGAAAAATAGGAATGCGTCAAATTATACGAAATCTGAGTACACTGAATTTTTATTGAAATTAATTATATTGTACCAAATGAATAATTTCTGTCATGCAAATAAATTATATTCCTTTTTTCTTTTTTTTATAATCTGCAATCCCCTTAAAATTTTCACGGTCGAAATAGTGCTGTATGTGCAGCGCGATATCAATTACTTGCATTAGTGAACAAAGTTAGAGATCAAAGTACTTAAATTGAAGAATTATTACGAAAGAACATTACCCTAACTCAGCTTATATTGAATAAACTTTGTTAATTGTTTGTTAAAGATCAAATTTGTGAACTTGAAAACATTTTTTGCTACGTTTCAAAAGTGATTATTTCATAATAGATTTTTTTTCTAGGTGGTAACGATAGTTTAGTAGTAAGTTCTGGAAGTGAAATGGTCTCATTGCACAGCCCGGGGGGAAACAATGGAGGCAGTACAAGTTGGTCTACCGGCCTGGGCAGTAGCGGACCTCATCATTCCAGTCCGGGACCTCTTCTCAGTCCTACTGGAACCAGTTACAGCAATGCTCCGTCTACTGCTTTTGTGTCATCGCAACATCGTCCACAGCCCTTCTACACATGGTACTGACATGTCTGTGTGTAATATTAATATGTTGCAGGTAGACCATATTTCTAAGGCATCTCACATTGAAAATAGAGCGTATACAAACATCTTATCATCATCCAATTTGCCTTCATAGTAAAATTGCGTATAGTTTAAATTTACTGGATGTAAAGCACATTTTTCCATTTGTTGTAAAATTATGTATCTTGAAAAGATTTATTCAAGTTTTAAAATGCGGTTAATATGTGTGAAAATTCCAATTAAAATCTTTTTTTTCTTTAATATGTAAGGCCCTGATAAATTTTGTCAAAATATTCCTATATTCCTTCATTCGGCAGGCTGTAATATGGAAATTATAATATTTTAGTATGTAATTCGCATCGGGTACAGCTTACCTCTGAATGCAGTTCCTTTTGTTTTTATATAGGTTCATTATAATATAGCCAAATCAAATAGCGGGCTAATTTCAGATCAAATAGGGAAATTTAATATCAAATAGGGAGGGATAATTTCAGATAAATCAATCTTTTTTCCATCCATATTATCCTTTTTTCAAAAATCAAATTAAATCATATCATTTCCTCAATAAAAATAAATCTTTATTCATAGAATTCATAGGGAATTCTTAGGGGAAGATAGGTAACTAATCCAAATTAATGTTTAATTTGGTTGAAGAGTTTTACTTTGATGTATAATTTGCTGGAAGAAAAGGTTAATTTGTTTTAAATAAGGTTTAAGTTGATTGAAATTCATCATTTCTATCACAAGCTGAATTGATCCTAGGCGCACACTTTGAGACTCCTTCCATTTCTTTAAATCGTGAAGGAAGTTAGAAATTTGATTGCCGCGCTGGTAAATAGTATATTTGGTTCACAGGTGAGATATTTAATTAAAGCAGAACCCATGGGCTAATATCGTCAATATTTAGCGCCAAAGCAAAGCTCTTCATGAAAATTAATCTAGCAAACATTGATGTAATTTAGCATTCGTGATATATATATATAAATATGTACATCCACCCCAGATTCACCTTTCTAAATTTTGGGTTACTCCAAGAACTCTACAACACAGTTGCTTAAATCATTTTATATATTGTTGCAAGAAAAAACAGTTATTCTGGATAAATATTGCTGACCCTCTACCAACAATAGTCTCTAGTAAGCAGTAGTAATATCACTAAATACATTTTCTGTTTTTTTTTTTCTTTTTTTCTCTTCATTATTCCTTATATAAAAGAGCCAGAACTAATAAGAGCTTACTGTGGCATGTTCCTTATATAAGAGAAGCTGAACTATCATGAGCTTATTCTGCAATAAAAAATGAGAATCCGGAAAATAATCCGTAAATAATGGTCAATAATAGTTTGCATACTATGATAGTTAAACCATAATTCTTCATGGTTTACTTAATTAATTTCAGTGTCCCTACAAAATCTGTAAGAAAGGTGGTTGTTGGGAGAGGTTGTCTAGCCATGTTTGTCCAGAATAATTCTGTTACGAAAAACATTCATTTACCCAATAATTCGTTTTATGTATTTCCTTCATTTCGCAATTTTACATAATTACTAAACTATTATTGTTTTTAATGTAATATAAAATTGTATATAATGAGAAACTATAGAGTATATAGTTTGTTACAAACTTATTTTATAAAGAAATTCTTACGGGAAGATAGGTAATAGTTTGGACAATAACATTTTGGGTCATAGTACATCTCATTTGAAAAAAAAAAAATAAGCTTCTCAATAAGTATTTTCATTTAGGTAAAATTTAGGCACTCAGAAAACGGAATTCTTATTTTTCTCAATAAACTAAATCATATTGGGAATCTACACGCGCCCCATTGTCCCATTTATTGAAATTCACCGTTACCTTATATTATTTATTATATATATAGGCGTGGGTCAATCGCCCTGTCACAATTAGTGCTTTGCCGCCCCAACACAATAATCTCTCCAAAAAGTTGTGTTTCCATATTTTTTTTAACATATTGACTAAAATTATATCCTCTAAAATGAGCAAAATATAATAAGATATAGACTGAGTTTTAAAGCTTAACAAATGGAGAAAATTTCATGAAATTTAGAAATTCCTAGGGATTAGCTCTAGTGGCAGTGCGGTGGACGCCCATGGCCCCGGGTTCGAGTCCAGCAGTGCTGCTCATAGAATTTTCTGTGCCTGGGAAACTCTACAGGTCACTGTCCGGTGATGGACAGTGTTATCAACTACAAGAGAACACTGTCTGTAGGCTGCAGTAAGTGAGCCTTGTTTTTAGGGGCCAATGACTACAGACGCGCCTTAAAAAAAAAAAAAAAAAATCTAGAAATTAATTATTGGAGAGTGAAAACTGAGTTCGAAACATTTTGCGCTTCCCAAAAATTCATATTCGTGGAATTCCACTTACGTTTTGAAAGTATGATTAAATTATGTCTAAAGTTAGATGGAAGCTCAGAAATGTGACTTTTCTGAGGAAGAAATTTATTAAAAGCACACTTAACAAAATTCCTAATTATTAAACGGTGGAAAATGGGATAGCGATTCTTGTGCTAATTAATGTGATTGGTGAGATGTACCATTACGCCAAAAAAATGTTTTGTCACGCTACCTGCTTATCAGCTATCTATATATATTTAAAAAAAGAATAATTAAAAATTATTTTTCCATTTATAAAACGTATACCAGTGAGTGCCTTTCTGTATTATATTTTAAAGAAATTCAATGAAAAATAAAGTGTTACCAAATAAAACCCCAAGTGAAAAACTAATAAATTCTTTTATTCTAACTTTATATAAAAAAATTTTATCATATTATAATATAGTTGTATTAATAGGGAGTTTCAGTTTTAAGGTTTTGCAGTACAATTCCAGTATTCTTTACACAAAACACAAAAACACTTCAGGAAAATAAATTAAAAAGAAATGCACACACATTAATAATATGGTTAATGAAGCCACACAAACACCGCCTAATACACATTTCTGTAATAATTTAAAACACAGTAAGAATGAATTCTTTGATCAACAAATGACTACAGCCTATTTTCCATTAAGCTGCTATATTCAATTCCCGGTGAATTTCTTGCGCCTCCCCACAATATGTCTTCACAATATTACGATAGACAATTGGAAGGTATTATGCATCAATTGACCAAGCGCCAAAATTATGTTTTTTAGATATTTGTTCTATCTAGCGGCTATTTTTTTTTTTTTATAAATAATTGTTCCTAGAAGAAATCTTTTCACTATACCAAAGAAAATTAATTTCGACTAAACTGCAGGCGATTTATCGCAAAGCTTCAGCTCCCCCAGCCACAAAATCAGTTTTCCGAAAAAAGTTTCAAATAAATGTATCTGTATAGCAGTATACAAAGGTGTCATGAAAATGTGTTTGTATCATTTGTTAAAACAATCATGATTTAAAATTCACAGACTTTTGCATTTATGCAAATATCTCAAAATAAGTTTTTGGCGCTTGGTAACTTGATGCATAACACCATCCAATTATCTATCGTAATATTATTGTATACAGTACGATCATTTATTATTGTAATTTATAAACCAGTGATAGATACGTAAACTGCAGAAATATCACCATTTTTTAACAAGTTAAAAGAAAAAAATAATTAAATTAATTATAAAAGAGTTTTTCTATGCCTTTCCAAAACTGCTTTTCATTGAAGTAAGGCCGCTCACGCGATCCTTGTTCTGTATTTAGTACTGCATCACCTAAACGACGTCCCCTATATTTACTTGTAAATAATCTTTAAGCTTAATAATAATTGTAGATAATAATAACATGAAAAAATTATGATTTACGATTTACGTGCAAGTACATTATGAATCGTTTATAGTTCCTAAATAGAACAGAATATTTTATTTATTACCTTTATTATATGTACTATGCATTTCGTATTTCACTTAATAATAATAAAAAAAAAAGCTTAAGAAAAAAATAACTTAAAAAACTATGGATTCTTGGTTAAAAAAACAACAAAAACAATTATATCAACTTTATTTGTTTATAGATTATGTATAAAAAATGGAGGAAAATAATGTTCACTTATAAATTTAGATATATTATTACACTGTATTTTTTTTTTTTTGTGAATAAATCATTTAAATAATAATTATATGAAATTATTGAATATTTTCTTATTACATTTTAGTAATATTCTTGCATTTTTAAAATTCTTAAGAACGATCATAAATTTTGGAAGAGTTTTGTGGAAAACAATAAATAGTGGTCTTTAGAGTGCGTTTACATCTGAGATTTCTGTCGAAACATGAGTGTCCAGTGTCTGACATAATATTTAATTGAGCGTTTACATTATGACAGAGATTCCTTGAAATGAATATCAGACAATTATTGCCGACACTCCCTTGGGCAATAAATGTTCCAACCGCTTACATTTACTTGGAATGTTTGTATATATTCCGTGATTAAAACATCGAAAAAGAAACGTTCGTTACTGGATACTTAAGGCGTGAGAAACTAGGGACTAATAGCCCAGATAATGCGTGAACTCAGTGTTCGAAGATCAAACTTTACAAACTTTTTATGCTTAATAATAATTAAACCAGTTAACCAGTGGTTAGCGTACTGGACTCCCATGCCGAGGTTCAGCGCTGCTCTTAGATTTTTTCTTCTTAGAAGCCTCTCCAGCCCACTGTCCGGAGGCCCGCAGTACACTGAGAAGGCTCTGGACGCCAGTAACCATAGATGTTGACGCGCCTTAAATTAAAAAAATCTGGTGCGAAATATTCACACAACTTTCTCTTACTCCAGTTCTCAAAATTATAATTGACAAATTTGACATCTGCAATTGCTCTCGGAGAATGCAGTTTCCGTCTAGAGCCTGTGGAAAAGACAATGGGAATGTATTTGGATGGAAAACTCCTCTGGAGGACCCATATAGGCTACCTCATAGCTAAGTGTGAACAAAATCTAAACGTTTTGAGATTTATAAATCAAAAAATGTATTGAGCGGATATTAAAACATCCTTGAAGATATATCGCTAGCTTATTCTCTGCATCTCCACATCTCCAAAAGATCGACCGTATCAATACAAAGCTCTCCGTACATGTCTGGGCGCTCTCAACCCAACTCCCATAAACGGAGGCGAAGGAAGCTCCATTAAAAGTAAGAAGGAATTTACTAGCCTCGCGTTTTATCGCTGACAGGCTGCCCTTGACAAATCAACCCGTCATTCAGAAAATAAGCAGACTCGCTCCCAGCATTCTCACTAAACGTTATTGACAAACTAAAAGAACACCAATCCTAGTAGACCAGTTCTGAACCTTGTCGCAATTCATGCTGTCACTCCATCGAATCAAACACCGCACCAGAATGTATCTTGACTGATTTCTATCAGTACGATAACAATATTTCTGAATCGGGCAACAATGAATGTTTATCAGTACAACTAAACGCCAGCTTCCCCGGAGCGTATTACTTCTACACCAATGGATCTAAGTCCCCTGAAGAGGTGGGATGCTCGGTGTTCGACCCGCAAGCCGAACAAAGTATGTTATACAGGTTAAACCATAATGCCTCAATTTTTACAGCCGAACTAACCTGCCATAAACAAATGCGCAAATCTTGTTTCTACGATAGATGCACAAACAGTGGTCATTCTTTCCGACAGCAAAAATGTGCTTACCAAATTAAGAAACCCCGGGCATAACGCTGACTTTATTGTTATCGAAACTGTTCATCTCCTTAAGAGAGCGGGTCTTAACGGAAAAACTGTACGGTTGGTATGGATTAAGGGTCACTCAGGGATATCTGACAATGAAATTGCAGACTCCAAAGCGAAGGAGGCAATTAATCTAGAGGATCTCAACTTTGGTAAGTTATTACCCTCAGATATAAACAATTACTCCAAACGCAAGTATTACAGAAAATGGTCCATTGAGTACGAGAAATCAAAATGTCTCAAACGTAAATTTTACACGTCCCTACAGCCGACAATCCCAAAAAAACCTTGGTTCACTGATTTACTAGAAAGTAGAAGTTTCTTTACAACCATGACCGGACTTCGTTTCAACCATAACTTCTCTCCTCATCATTTGTCTCGTATAGAAATCTCAGTCAACCCAATGTGCTCATGTCCGTCTGAATCAATCATCGACGCCAACCACCTGATTCTCGAATGTGGTAATCACCAAGAGGATAGAGACCATCACCATCATCAATGCAAAATGTACACTACCTGCCAATCTGCATACCATCCTCACAAAACCAAACAACGGATTATATTTGGCTATTTCTAATTTTATAAACAAAAACAAAATCACACTATGAAATTAAAAAGCAAATAGTATGAGTAGAACAATTTGTAGTTACCACCAACAACAAACACCTTACCACCAGCAGCAGCTAAAACGCCGATGAAAGCGGCAAGAAACCTGGACAGAGAATCTGGCTAATCTGCACAGACAGGAAGCCAAGGAGTAGAAGAAGAAAAGAAAAAAAATTGCCAAATTTTATAGCTAGTGTACCAAATTTAATGAAATCCGTCAAAACTAAAAAAACTGTTCAGTAAAAACGCACTTCCGGTTAACTAATTTTCTTGGAACTCGGAATGTCGGCCATCGATTTATTTCTAATTAATTTTGTTTAGATGATACTTTTTTTTTTTTCTTTATTTAGAAATTTACAATCTGTATAGTTCTATATACAATAAGTAAATGAGAAGAGAGAGAGTATAGAGGCGTGAAGAGTGGGAGGAGAGAAACTACCCAGTGGTAGTTCATTTTTATTTTCCATTTCTTTGCCCATGATTCTATTTTTTGTAAATGTGACTGTAATTTGTGTGAAGCTGATGCTGGGTTTGAACTGGTAGCTAGAATTGCTGTGTCGTCTGCATATGTACTTAGTAGTGTGGATGGATGTGTGGGTATGTCAGATGTGTATACAGTGTATAGGACGGGACCAAGGATACTCCCCTGCGGTACCCCTGCCCTCATTGGCGAGAAAGGAGAGATAGCTGAACCAGAACTGACCTGAAAGAACCTTTCGGGGAGGTAAGAGCGCAGAATGAGGAAGTAAGTAAATGGGAGACATTTTTTTAATTTGTAGAGGAGCCCAGGGTGCCAGACACGATCGAATGCCTGGGTAACATCCAAGAATGCTCCTGTGCAGTATTTCTTTCTCTCCAGTGCTGAAGATATCTCGTCTACCACTCGATGACACTGCTGAATTGTATTGTGCATGTTTCGGAACCCAAATTGATGACATGGGACAACGCCAAGTTCCGCAAATATGGGGTTGATACGTTTCAGCAGCAGTTTTTCAAGAATTTTGGGTAACGTCGGTAGTAAACTTATCGGTCTGTAAGAAGAAGGTTGATGTTTCGGGATCATACGAGATAGATAAGAGCTTTTCTAGGAAGATGGCGAAGAATTTCTGAGGTAATGAGGTCATATCCGGGAGATTTTCTAGAGGGTAAGGTTTTTATGGTGTATTTGATGTCTGAAGGAGTGAAAGCTTTTGGTGGTGGTGAAAGAGGAAGAGGTGTGTCTAATTCAGATTCTATTTCCGTCGTGAGTAAGTCGTTTGACAAGTCAGGGTGAGGTGTAAAGATGTCAGTCAGGTGCTGAGAAAAAAGCATGGCTTTGTCATAGTCTGATTTCGCCCAAGTCCCGTCGTCTCGTCTAAGAGGAGAAGAAGTGAATTTGTACGATAACAGTCGGCGTGTGGCTGTCCAAAGAGATTTACGATTGGTAGTTAGGTTAGTAATATAGTTGTCATATTTTTGTGTTCTCAGTATTTGT